>JAQIXC010001194.1:0-16243 GCA_034697605.1 Metabelba pulverosa
TAGTACATTGTATATCTCATGCCCCCTTAGGTCATTTATACTGTACAGTACGGAAAAGTTGTGCTACTTTTTCCTGTTTTAACCAATATGGTTTTATAGATTATATATTTTTTGGGCTCATTTTTATACACAGTTTAAAAAACTAACATCCATAATAATTTTTGAGTTCAAGTCTATTAAATGCGAAACAAAATTCTCGAAATTATTTTTGATTACATTTTTTTTTGGATATCATTAAAAAGCGCCCGAAAATGTCAGCGCCGACTGTCAACCGTAACATTGCATCCCTGGCCCCTCGAACCATATGCCTGTGCGATGTCTGTTTTTCTGCTCGATTATTTCGATGCTTAATTTGTCACGATGGATATTTTATGCATTATTATTTCGCAGACAATAACTTATAAACAGTTCACAAATTCACAGAATTTTTGTTTTGTAAATTATGAGCAAAAATGCTTTTTTTCGAATTAAAATCTAAACATTGGTTTTGAATTGTTTCGCATATTTTTGCAGTGTAATTGAACTTAATAGACAGTATATTTCTCGACTATTTTTGCCCAATTTTTGCTTAATTATTAGTGAAATATTTAGTTGAAATAACTTTTAAATAATTATTTTAAATATGATTTTTAAGCATATTAAATTATAAATGCAATAATATAAATAATTTATAGTTTATAATGTATTTATGAAATTGTAGCAATGCATAATTTAGCAAACTGTAATATATTTACGATTTATTTATTTATATATTTATACGTTTAAAATTATAAGCATAAATAACTTTATGGTGTATAATTATATTGTCGAAAACTATTTAATAATATATAATTTAGCATAGTATTTCAAATAAATTGATCTTGTTGATTAGAAAATAATTTTTCAAAACAAAAACTTTTGAATTAATGCATTAATCTATCAATCATTTGCAGCATTAGTTCTATAAATATATATATATTTAAAAATTTTACCATGATTGTATTATGGTCGATTTGCATATTTAATCCGCGAACAATACACAGCGCATTTATTCGAGTCGAAAAAATGTCATTATAATTTCAACATTCTCAAATATAAATTTATTTACAGCTGTTTTGTGAGTGACTCTCGCAGTCTGTTTAGACTTTTAAAATGCATTTCAAAAATAAATAGAAAAAAAATTCTCGAAATTTATTCTTTGATAAAAAAATGTTTTATTTATCGACGAAATCGGCCGAAACCGTGAGTTTGTAGGCCGAGTGCCGAGAGTATCGGTGCGTTCGGTACGTATAGAGCGGTTCCGACATTCGCTGTGTTTTCACACATATATGGCTTCGGATTAAGTGATCGCGACTTTGATTACGAAATGAATGCGTTTTTAATATAATTATTCAGTTCTGACAATACGACTGCGATTTTGGTGTCGAAAACAATCGTCGACTCACTCTCTCATACCCTCTCATACCCTCTCATACACTCTCATACTCTCTCATACTCTCTCATACCCTCTCATTCTCTCTCATACTCTCTCATTCTCTTTCATACTCTCTCACTCTCTCTCATTCTCTTTCATACTCTTTCATACTCTCTCACTCTCTCTCATTCTCTCTCACTCTCTCTCATACTCTCTCATACTCTCTCATACTCTCTCATACTCTCTCATACTTTTTCAGATTGTCATAATCGCTGACTCTCTCTCTCTCTCTCTCTCTCTCTCTCTCTCTCTCTCTCTCTCTCTCCACACATCTCTCACAACCGAATAGATCTCCAATTGACGCGAAATATGCATTTATTCAGATCTCAACCGAATATTGCATTCTTTTCAACACAGCTTTGATTCGTCAGTCGAATTGAATGGCAGTTTTATCATCCTCCTTTTTCTTCTTTTTTATTGTCAAATTATACGTGGTATTGTCGAAATAACTTTGATGTAGATTTTATCAGGGCATTTTCGCAGCGATTCAGAGATTTATCCAGGCGTATTTCTACAGAAAAATTATTTCTCGATTATACATTGTACATTGCGCAATTTTTTATGTGTTTCATTATATTTATTGTTTTCCACCATGTCTGATTTTGCCGATTTGATCAAATTTGAAATTATTGTCGAAAGCTACTTTAAAAGAGTTTGTCATGCTACTTTTTCGCGTCTCGTTTTCCGTATTTAATGGATCGGTTATTGTGATTAATGCGAAATTTGTTCTGTGCAAAATTGACGCTAGCGCCGGCGAAATCGGTCTTGGGCTATTTTACACATTGTTTAGCACTTTGCTTTTTGTTTTGGCTGTTGAATAAATATCGAATCGATAAAGTTGTTGACTGAATTTTGCGCTGTGTAAAATGAGGGAGTTATTCGTAATCTGATCTTTATGACACTAATTGCGTCGGGGTAATTTTGTTTAATGGAATGCGCTTGGTTGATTTTGTTTTAATGCATTCTTATTTTATCAATTTATTATTTTAAAAATTTTATCTGTGCGTTTTATCTGTAAGGCAGTTTGATTTCTATTTGCTTTAATTATGCACATTTGTTTATATAAGTTAAAACAAATATAACGTTTAACTATAAATATTTACAAAATTAATTTATTTTATTAAGAAATAAAACATTTTATACATGCTAACTTATTTAGGCGAGATTGATAAATAATGAAAAATTTTAATTAAACATATATATTTAAAAATAATCGAACAATTTAAGCGGGATTAATTTAAAACGAAACGTAAAAATTAACAACAGTATGAATTTAATATTTATCAGACATAACCATGTTACATAAAAACATACAGTGTAAAATTTAACGCACAAACAACTAAAAGCAATATTCATTTGTTTTTTGAAATATACATAAAACTTTTAATATTCATCGGATTGTTCGGTCTGAAATCATCGCTTTTCCATTGTATCGCCTACTTGTGCGGAACAGCTACTTGTGCAGCGCCAGTAGCAGCGCGACTGCCAAACATCCAGTTTATCAACGGCTCAGTAGGCTTTACGCGCGCCGAACCCTCTCCTTACCCCTACTTCGAGAAGCGTTAGAACGTAATGCCTGTCTATTATAGAAAATTTATACAGTGTACTTCGTCTATACAGTTTTCTACAGTTTATTCGCGCAGATATATACTGTATAAAACTAAACAACACTCTTATCTAACATAAGACACAACAACGACTCGTCTCTTGTTTTTATGTCCAAAAATTTTTTTATTACGAAACACTTGTTCACCCAGTCGTACGCCGCGCTACGGGTGCTCGATGGCCGAGTAGTATGCGCTCGATGTGCACTGTATAAATTTTTACCCGACTTTTTATACTGTTTGTAATTTATTTGTTTGGGGTTTCGCCGATCGATTGCAATGCAAAAAAACAAAAACATATTTATTCATCAATTCGTTTTGACTTATTTAGTTATAATAGTTTTGATGTGAAATGTAATTTTTACTCATTTATAATTCATCTCGGTTATTTCGCCATGCTCTATCCCGTTTCAATTCGATTTTGTTTTGTTGTATTTTTTTATAATGCATAATATACTGCACAGAATAATCGAGTTTTATTGCCGAACCGTTTCGTACATACAGTTTACGTTTGATTTTCGCCCAATAAATGCGATAATATTTGCTCTTTATTTCGAGTTTTGTTTTTATATCAATGTATTTTTGCCAATACATTATTAATGCTCATGCTAATTTCTTGAAATTTAACCTTCGTGAATTAGCAATCCATCAATTAGGAATGCTAATGTTTTTTCTTTCTATACAGTTGTATTTTCTATTCAAAATTTGTTTTAATTGAATTTCAGCCATTATTAGTGAATTAAACTTATTTTTATAGCATGTACTATTTTAAATATTTGATGAGTCTTTTCTTTTATTTGTTTTTATCAAGGTTTTATTATGTGACATTCGCATATATACATTATTAATATTTCGTCTATATACTGCTTAATCTACATATATCATGCTATATAATATGAGCATGGCATTTTTGCGATTTTAATTTACTTCTAAAAATTCGTTATTTAATGCAATCATTGCATTCGAGCGTTAAATTCAATAAATTCTTTCACATTAAGAAAAAAAATAAACTTGCTAAAAAAAAGTAAAAAAGACGACGAAATTTATTAGATTTAAAAATTCTTATCATGAAAAAATTTCTATTTCGAGCTATTTTTTCATTTAATTATTCGCATTTAATGTCGGGCCGTATAAAACGTACATGTTAGAGAGAGAAAAATCTGTTCGGAATACGAGAAATACATTTTCCGTTCAAATAACTCGGAGCGAGAAAAGAAATATACAGTATAAAATATAAAAAAGATTTTTAAAGGTAGGAAAAAAAACTCGTCGGATGTTCGTTATTGAGTGGAGTTATCGATTAACTTAGACTGTATATCATATGATACTGTATGAAAGAGTATATAGATATTTACGGGCCATTGTGAGCGAAAAACCTTCATGGTAAAGCGCGCGCTTCGAATTCGCGACTTTCGGTTATTCTTGTTGAAATTTCTATTAACATATCATGCGTTCGATATAATACAGTTCGACACCCGATAATGGCAACGCTTATACACTGTTTATTTGGATAATACACTGCAATTATTTCCATTATTATACCGAAAAAAAGTAGTAATTTTTTTTGCGAGAAATTAGTAATAAATTGTTTGAAATTTTTTTTGGGTAATAATGTTTTTGGCGATAATACCGGTGCGATAGTACGTGTGCGCACACTAACTGACCTTCCAGTGCACACACCCGATAAGGCATATGGATTGTTAATGTAGTGGAAATTGATAGTTATTTTTTCGTATTGATAAGCATGATCATTTTTCCTTTGCTCGACGATATGTACAGGTGCCGATTTTTTACGGCCCATTTTAGCGCGCAGATATTTTATCTAGCATGTTTGATTGGGCGAAATAGCTAGCGCATTTTCTGGAGCAAAATTTGCCGTAAATTGTATTTTTCTACTTGATAAAATAAGTGAATTCTGGAATGTTTGCTATTTTTTTCTCTCCTAATATATCGCTAATTAGTTAACATTTCGATTATTTGCGCCGATTTTTATTTGTGCTTGCTAGAAATTTTTTCGATTGCTATCCTATTTATTCGCCGATTAATATCATGACATTTTTTTGGGCCCGAGATTTTCAATTATATATAGAATAAAATTCAATAAGTTTTGGCTCAAATAAAATTCGTTTTTATTTTTATTATTTATTCGACTTTTTTTCTGCAATAAAACCGAAATTTTTTTCTCAACTCTTTTGTTCGCAATTTATAAATAATAGATATTTTTCGGAACGAAAAAAAAATTCTAATATTTTTAATATTTATTATTCTCTTTATTTTACGCGAAATTTATTCGATGAAAAATCTCGTATTTATTGCTATTTTTGGTAAGAAATGATCATTTTTTACATTCGAATTACACAGTACAATTTTCGGGAAACAAAAACGAATATTTATTTAGCACTCGCAATTTTTGGCCAACAATTTCGACGTTATATTTAATTCATGTCTTATTACAAAAACCAATTTATCGTTAAAAAAAATTTTCGGTTGTCTTCCCATTCATACGAATGGAAAGAAGAAAAAAAAAATATTTTTTGTTTTTATAATACATTTTCGATATATTTTCGTTAAAATATTTATCGATTCCGGATATCTCGTCGACAATCGATAAGAATTCAATTCCTGAGCAAAAAAAAACTACAAAAACGACATTTCATTTGTGACAAAAAATTTTTTGATAATTTTCTTTTTGTCTAATCCTCGAGCGCTCGCACACACACTCTCTCTTCCCTCCCTGGCCTCCCGATCCACTCTCGCACACACAGTGCAACAAAACACTCGTATTTACGGTTCGAAAATCCGAAATACATTTCCGTATAAATCAATAAAATGTTCGCAATTTTTAAGCCAAAGAACAAAAACATTTCGTCGCTATTGTCTTCGACAGGAAAAAACTGTACAATTCTTGCGATTCTTTACTCTTATTCCGATATTCTGTATATTCTGTGTGTGTTTTCAAGAATATTCTGATTTATAATTTGATTTATCCGGTTCAATTATTTTTCAAGACGAACATTACCGTGTGTATGTACATGCTACATAGTACATCTTTAGCATTTTGTGTGTGTTTTTTACATTATATATCAAATATAAAGAATTTTTTCGCTCAAACATTGATTTTTTCGCTGCCTATCGATTGCCCGCAAAAGCCATGAAATATATATTTTTTGATTTTATTTCTTGTATTTTGAGTGAAAAACGAATTGAAAATCAAATGTTACGAAAAAAAGTACAATGTTTTTGTCGAAACGAAAATTCCGTTTTCGCATTCGATTCGCTTATCGTAAACACACGTATGTGTGCGCTGTCTATGTCTATGTGCACTGATATGTGTGTGTGTCTGCACTGGTAGGCCAGGCGTCGATTCCGACGGCTTTTATGCACTTAATTAGAATTTTTTTTTGCTCTCTATTTGTCTTTGACTTTTCGAAAGGCAATTGGGATTAACTAATTCGCGGCACACATACCGGGCCCTCAGAAAATCAATAGATTTATTCAGTGTAGTCGCTAGCGAGCACCGGGTGCACACACACACATCGCACATATTACACAGTACAATTTTCGTCGACACCAATTCCCCGGATTGATATTGAAACTAATTCTCTTCTTACACTACTATCTCTCGCACGCCATTCCTCGCCGCTCTGCCATTCCCTTCTGCCGCTCCACTGCACGAGAATATTCCGGGCGCCGACACGATTCCGCTGTTTAATTCCGATTGCTCACACCATAATATTGTGCATGATGATATTGCCGTACGCCATTCATCATGTTTATTGTCAACACAATTATTATTATTATTATTATTGCGATTATATCTATTGCCACAAAAAAAGCGATTCCCGGCTTCCCCTACCGTTCCCTTCCCGTCCCCCTCTCTATCGGCGCTCAGCATAACAACTATTAAAATTCAATTCCGGGTTTTCTCATTAAACGCCATCCTATTCGGCGCGCATCGCACCCATAGATTTGCGCCTCTATTGTGCCGATTCTGGAATTCAATTTAAAATTTCGTTTTTAATACTATTTTATATTTGATTTGATTTTTACTTTTATTTTCGACAAATATTTTCGACACAAATCGAGAAATATTTTCGCCGAAAACGCATTGTTTGTGTCCGATATTTGTTGGCTTGAAAGCGACTGGCTATTTTAATTAAATTTTAGCCGTGTTAGATTTTTTGTTAATGTGCACATTTATTTTAGTTTGGAGAAAATGTATCGAAACGATAATAATATAAATAATGTGTTTGTTTTTATTAATCAAATCCTTTTCGATATATTTGTTTGAATTATTGTTTTTGTTTAATATACCATTCAATCAGTTGAGTGCCGAAGTGATAAATAAATATACAGTAAAATCTCCGTATTTATAACTGCATAAAAATTGTCATATTTCTTCAACTTACAGAATAATTTCCAGTAATACAATTTTTATAATGAAATTTCATTAATAACATAAATAGTTTAAGTATAAAAATTGTTTAAATTACAGAATAATTTTAGTTATGGGACAATTTATATACGGAGAGTTTACTGTACATATATTTTCGGCACCGATCGAGTGTTTGGAGAAAAAAGTCAAAAACCTAAAGACGTTCGGCTCAAGTGCTTATACGATATGATATTTTTGTTTGCGCGCCACTGCCTACTCGTCGGGTGCTTTACGCCAGACGCGTACATACACTTGAGCGCACCGGTAGGCCAGTCGCCGGCGCGCCGCTCAAGTGATTCGATTTCGATTTGATTGAATGAAAAACAATTGGCGATAATTAGATGAATAGCGAATCGCATTTCTCTGCTCTGCTCTCTCTCTCTCTCTCTCTCTCTCTCTCTCTCTCCACTCTCTCTCCACTCTCTCTCCACTCTCTCATCGGCCAGAATCGGGTTGTAATTCGATCGCTGCGTTCGGGAATCGGATTCCGTATCGCAATCCCAACACTAATAATACCATTGAATTCATTGCTTATTCTTGACGTTCGGATCCGATTCTCTCCGATTCCTTAGACCGCGATTTGAATACATAAACAGCGGAATGCGTGCAAAACATTCGCTGCGATAAAGTAACTGCACATTCTGTTCCACTAAATTCTTAGCCGATTGTTATGTTTATCATATACTGTATACGTTTTTGCAACTTTGTACTTTTTTGTGTGTATGCAAAACTATTTTGAACAGAATTTTCGTACGAGTATCGCGCGAATTGTGTCAATACATAATGAATTGTAGAATTGAGAGAAAAAATTATACACTATTCAGAAAAAAATTATTGAATTTTTGTTTTGTTTTGTTTTTGTTTTATGTATTATTTTGATTGTTTTCAACCGAATAAAAATTGATGTCTATTCGGGACAAAACGAAAACTAAGAAATGAATGCTTTCTCCTAAATGAGTGTTTTTTGCTCATAACTTATATGAGTGGCGAAGCAACGGCAAAAACAACATAATAAAATAATAGTTTGAGAAGTGGCGGAGAAGAGGAGCGAAAAAAAATCTCGTTTTCGCGCTTTAATAGCAGTGTTGAGACAATATTGTGAAGACTGTTGTCTATCTTTTTTTATGATGTATTACTCGGTTTATAACTCATTTCGAAATCTCTTTTGTGCAGATTTTTCGCTCCCGTTTGGGAGAGAGAGAGTGGGAGAGAGAGAGAGAGAGAGAGAGAGAGAGAGAGAGAGAGAGAGAGAGAGAGAGAGAGAGAGTATAATGGAGTTATGGAGAGTATGAAAGAGTTACGGAGAGTATGAGAGAGTTAGGGAGAGTTTGAGAGGAGAGGGAAGAGAATGTTTGCCACACTTTCGCAGCCAATACTCGACTCATGTCTCGTCCCAAACGAATCGCGCGAATCGATTGCAATACAAATCGCGCGAAAACTTTCCACTTCTAGTCCGTCAGTCGTATACTCAACGCCGTTATCATTATTATCTGATTTAATAGAAATTTTTGTTTTTATACATTTATATTTCTCTATTTGTTAAGTTCTTGTTTTGATAAAATTGCGATCCATTTAGAAGCGCTTAAACTATGTATTGAGATGTTTCTAATGGATGTGTTTTTTCGGGCTTTCATTCGCTTTATTTCGATGTTTGCGATTCATTCCATTATTTTCGGCCGAAAAATATGAGTATTTATTTTGCACTCATTATACTGTTTGATTCCCTTGACGGCCGAAAATCGATCTTGGTTAAGAATTGCGAATAATATATGCCCGAGTTAGTAGCGCAATAACTTAATACAGTTTTCGACATTTTGCATGCTAAACTGAATGCTAAACTAACATGTATTAACGTTTTTCGACATTGATTTTATTATTGTTAGAAATCGTAAATATATAGATTATAGATTGGTAGAAACTTTTTGTGCAATATATATTTTTATGGTTGAGAAATGCTAAACTAACATGCATTAATGTTTGGACATTTTTTTATTGTCAGAATTTATAATGTATAAATATAAAACTTATATGTACTAAATATAAATATATATATTAACTTATGTAGATATGTATAACTTTTTCTACAATGCATATTTTTTGATTGAGAAATGTCAGCGAAGTTAAACTAGTTAAAAGCTAGCCTTAGAACGATCATGGTGATTTTTATTCACCAGACAATCGGCGGGTTTTCAACTGTAAATGAATCTAAACAGTATATTTCGATAGAAACATATTCTCTCGCATTCATTGAAAGAATGAATTTATAATAACGTTTTTTTCGCTCTGTTGTCGAAAAACGAAAACTTTATTTTCGCGAATGAATGAATTGAATTTTAAACTTGATTCTTTCTCCATTCGCCTGTGTGTGCAACTGTGTATTCCCAAAGCCCATCGACTGATTTGTTATTTATATTTATTTTACGCATTTTTTTCTCTATATTCGCGAAACTACTGGACCGGAAATGAAATGTTTTTTTCTCGCGATTCTAACTCTCCTTTCCGTCAATGACGCGACTCTTTTCGTTCGCTTTGATGAACAAAAAAATAAAATAATTTTTTTATTTAATCAAAAATATATTCACTTTTTTGCGCTAAACTCTTGAAAACACATAAATATTAAAATTATAGTTTTAGTTATTTTTTGTACTGTATAATTAAATTTTTGTGTTGTTTATTAAATACATATTTTTGAGTCTCTAATGAATTTACACAAAAACAGCGAAAAAAAACGAAAAAAAAGTTTTTATTAATTCAGTTGAATAACTAATTTCAGACTAATTTAGTTTATTATTCAAAACTACTTAAAGCGTTTGTTTTTATGCATGGTATTAGTTACTCGAGAAAAGTGGTGAAAACATTTTTTTTGTATTTACGAAAAATATTTTTATACAAATATTTATTCAAAAAATATATTTAAAATAAACAACAATTACTGTACTTCGAAAACAACGTTCAGATTACGGCTTAAAAATATATTTTAGGAAAAAAAACGAAAAAAATAATATTTTTTAAAAGCCTTTCGCGTATTAAAAAAAATATGATTCCTGCATGATAAAACGCGGCGGAATGAGCAATGCTATCGACCATTTTGGCGTCATATATATCTGTTTACTATCCGCTCATCTCGTCTTCTCGTAATGTATTTTACAATTTATCTTAATTTACATATTTGTGAAGTCAGTCCTAATGGCAGTCGAAAAATGAGGCGAAAAACGCATTTTCACTCAACTCTCTCATCGCTAGGATTTTCGCTCACATTTTGCTAACATTTTACTCACATTTCGCTCATATTTTCCATTTAATACACTTTTTTCTGAAACAGTTTTTCTTATACTCTATCTCTACAAAACATATCATCCGTTTGTTTGTCTATCAAAATGAAAATTATATTAAATTAAAATATATATTCCGTATATATATGAAAGTATAATCAATATAAATAAGTGCAGTGTATTAATGCGCGCAAGTTGATTGAAATAAATCACGAGATGTACTAGTTGCATGTTGATTTTTTAAGCCGAATATCGGAATAATTCTCGTATGAATTATTAACATTCGCATTGATTACGCAAACACTCGAATTCGGATTGAATTATGTTTTTGCGTAAAAAGTGTGAAAATTGAGTAAAACATTCGGATTTTTCATCAAAAATCTATACAAATAATAGTCTAAAAATTGGGTCACGTTTTTGGCTTTTACTGTAGAAAGTTGTAGATAATGTATGTACAGTCAAAACGGGTTATAGCGAACAAATAAATAATTTTTTGGTATAATGATGAATTTTAAAACATGCGAATTATTCATGTTACTATATTTTGAATTATAAAATCATAATAATTATATCGAATGATAGACTAAAAAATCACACATTTTTAATATTGATGCTTGCTATAATTTCAATCATTTACTAGTGCTTACAGATATAGCACTAATTCCAAATGATAAAAGTTTTAGCAAACACAAATATTGAAAAAATGTGCGATTATTTTAATTCATATTAATAATAAGCTATTCGCTAAATAAATGTTTGCTATAATCGGGGATAGACTGTAATAACTCGCATATAATGAACCCGTATTCGCATCCTATCTGAGCGCCCGAAAGGTTACTTCTCCTGCGATCACAACACTCTCTAACTCAACCGATTCGTCCATATCTCTGATGTGAAGCACTTTTATCTCTATTTTATTCATTTAATTTGTTTTCGTAATTACTGTTTGCTTTTCTCTGCGCTTTTTTCTTGGCATACATGCTATTCGCGCACTAATTATTAGCTTTGCGTCATATTTTCGCGATAATTATTGCGATGTAGTTCTCGATCTCTCACTAGATTTGATTGCGCCGACGGTTAAGCAGCCAAAAACAGTAGTGCCAGTCGCCTAATCATTTGTTTTACACAGTATAAAACTTCGCTGTTGATGATGTGCACAGGCTAATTAAATGATAAATCTGCTATTTTAAAAAAAGCGCAGTTGTATTTGCTAGTTTGCTACATGATAAATTATTGAAAAATTTCGGAGGCGTGTCGAATTTCAAATAAATTGCATTGCTTAAAAATTTAATTAATCTATAGTGGCGCTTTTTAATTTATTCAATTGATGATAAATACATTTGTGTATTAATGACGGAACATGATATTAATAGGCGATATTTGTATTGATATTTTTGCAGTCTATTGTCTGTATTGAAAAAATAAGCAATGCGTATTATTTTGTACATGTTGCTTTTTTGGTGACGATTCAACAACAGTTATTCACATACTAACACGCAAAAAACTACTTGGCAGTTAATGACTAATTATAGTTAATACACATTTTTGAGAATGTACATGTTAATTTGCACATATATGATGATATGCCCTGTGCAAAATTTGCTGATTAACCATGATAATTAAAAAATAATTAAATTACCTTTACAAAAATGTATTTTTAGCATGCAATCTATTTTGTAGATTATAATGTAGTTTAAATTCTACATACATATTTCATCAATGTACATTCTGTGCGAGGAATTGTGGGATGATTGCACTACGCATACGAATTTACCATGCTCATATAAGTGCATCGAGGAAAAAGAATAAGCAAAAATAAAAGACTTATTGCCGCCTTTTACACTGCTCATTTCTATTCATTAAAGAAAGTATTGTGTCATTTCCTGCTACTATTACATGAATTTTGTAATTTATTTTTATATATCATCTTTTTTTCTCTTATTATTATACTGTGCAATATTATTATACTGTGCAATGCGCTTTGTTCGCTCCATTAATACGTCTGCAGGAGAAAAAAAGTGCACAGTATATTTAATATTAAGTAATTTTTCTCTATTTTCTCCGAAAACTTAATAGATATAAAAGCAAAGAACTATTAGTTCATTAATTTGAATATACTTTTTATCAAGAATATAATTTATATTGTATGAAAAAAAGTAACATATCATTAAATCCCGAACGCAATATAACTTAGCGCGAAAACAACCAGCATAAATGTTGAGCCAAATTACGTATTCAATTCAATCAAAGCTGAGAGTTATTTAATGATTGAATTGCTTTTTCTTATATTTATGGCGAAATTTTTTATCATGCTATTATTTCGATGCTCTTAAGGCGCAAAATATAATGCATTCCTCATTATATTGATCCAGATCTACTTTTAAGCAATTTGCTTTTTTCCTATCTGGAAACGATTGGACATTTTTGATGAGTTTGTTTTATCATGCTCTTTAAGTGAAACAAATTATTGATTGATTGTAACGCCTATTCGTTTCGAATTGATTTTTAAACGGATATTTATTTTTAGCATGATCAAACGCGACTGTGTAAATTTGCGCTGATGAGTAGTTTTAAATTAACGAGATTAATTGACCCGATTTTCAAGTTTTGAACTTGGTAATTCCTGCTCTAATGAAACTACGATTGTCGGCTAATCCCCTCTTATATAATATTTTTATGAAATGTTTAATTTTACGAAAATATGAAATAATTACTTGAATTATATGAAAAAAAAATCTTTTTATTGGATTTTATCATTGCGTATGTGTTGTTGAGATTTAGAATTTGATTAAGCAAGCTTAAATATTAATGGGCTTGCTCTTTTAAAAATATTAAATCTGATTAAATAAATATTAGATTTTTTTTCGGATTAAATATTTAATGCAACTATTAATTCAATTGTTATGTAACTTCTGGTTAAAAATAAATTTCTAATTTAATAAAACTAATATTTGCTCAGTACACATTAAAACGCACACACACGTGTAGAGAGATTAAAATTGTACATGTGCATACATAAAATTCTAATCTAGATAAAGTACACAATCATATCCTTAAATATTATTTCAAATTGAACTAAAAATACATAATAAAAATATCTACATGACAATATTTATTAATAAGAATAGAATTATAAAATGAGCGTGATTGTATTTTTTACGAATACAGTCTAAAACACATACAGCCTGAGGAATTACATTGATCAATTTTGCGCAAATATTTATCAAGTTTACAATTACCGGTATATTATCAAATGTTAGTTAAAATTGAACTTAAAATAGATTTCTGCATGATAATTTACATTACTAAATCTCGGCAGAATAAGCTACTATTCTTTCGATTGAACTTTTATCTCGAATAATACTTGATAAAAAAGCACGCATAGGAATAGCAATAACCATTTTCATTGTTCAATATATACGTAAATACATTGCACAACAATCGGCATTCACTTCGGAATCGACTTTTTTGTCGAGCATTTAGTCGCGAAAAACCTCGTAATCGGTAATCGGGACTAAGAATAGCAAGTCGTAAGCGCGCTATCAGTTGCACTCATTTATCGTCGGCTCGAAAATTAAGCCGTCTATTCAGCCGCTCTTTCCGAACCATTCTCTTCCACTACTCGTTCGCACAAATTGTTATAAATTTCTCTAATTTCGGGCTATTTTCGCGCGAATCGAGAGTAGCGGCGAAAATAAAAATAGAAAATCGATTAAATATTATCATGGTTCTCTCGAATGGGCTTTCTACTTGCTAGCCGAAAAGAGGAGAGAATGCTTCTGTGCTTCTGTGTATAAAAAATATACTGTATCATTGATTAGGGAGAGAGTGTAAGCGCTGGAGAGAGAGAGAGAGAGAAAGCGAGAGAGAGAGAGAGAGAGAGAGAGAGAGAGTCAGAAGATAGTGATATATATAGTTAGAGAGAGAGTATGATATAGTTTGAGAGAGTATGAGAGAGTTATGGTAAAAGAGTTAGGAAGAAAGTATGGGAGAGAGAGAGAGAGAGAGAGAGAGAGAGAGAGAGAGAGAGAGAGATGTGACGATTCCTGAATAGGAAATAAGCCAAACGACTGAATAAGGCCTTCGGAGTAACGATTTTTTGTCCACTTTTATAGCCAACAGTTTTTTTTCGCCTCCACTACAAACATACCGGAGTTGGCCAGTGGTCTGAGGCGGGGACGGGTGTAGGGCCAGGTGGCCGATGAACAGGTCATTCGCTGCCTAATCTATTATTCCGGCTGCCATGCTAGATTTACCCAGGAGAGTTTTTCGCAGGCCGTGGGATAAATTGTACCGTGGAGATTAAGCTTTCATATATTTTGCACAGAAATAAATTTTGTTTTTTTTTTGTTTTTCGGTTAATAAAGAATTTTTTCATGCTATTAGTAAGAAATGATCTATTGTGTTGTCGGCCATTTTGTACTTGGCGATTTTTCTTCTTGCTAGCACGATTTTTTCTTGCCCCGATGCTTTATTTATTCGATTGGCTATCTCTTCGGTTATAAACATTTATAACATTTATATTTTATCTCTACATAGCATTACACGAACTTTTATACTGTATATAAAGCGAAACGATTTGTGAAAATGAAAATTTTTGCGTCGAATGACGTTTTTTGCGCTCATATTCCGATCGAATCATTCAATTAAAGCAATGCTTTGAAAAAAAAAGTTTTTTTATTTTTCATTTCATTTTATTTGTATTTTTGATTTTTTTTTCTCGAAATCGATTCGTTAGGAAATGTCTTCGAAATACTTGTTATTTTATTTATTATGTTTTCGATTGATTTTATCCGAACTTTTCGTTTTGATTTTGCAATGATTTTAAAAATATCACAGTATGTATGAGATTTAAGCATGCTAATTCGGGCGCAGAACGAAACTATTATTGCTGGTGGCGCGAGAATAATCATGCTGTAAATCACGCGCTCCGGCGAATGCATATCTAATTCTAATTAAGTTTAAATGCAATTTATTCTTTAGTCCAATGCTTTTCATCTGGTTTTACACAGTTGCTTTTTAGGCCCCGAAATCAAAATAACGAATTTCTGATTCAATTAGATTTTTCTCGCGAAAAACACACGGATTTTATTAACGCAATTCTATCATGCTATTGGTTTAGATATTTCAATCAATTGTTTTTCTCGTTTTATACATATTTTAAGTGTTATTTGATTTTTAACGAAAAAAATATTTTCTGTTGTTTTCGGTTTAAAAATCAATTTTTTTTATTCAACAAATATATTATGTTTTTTACAAATATTATATTTTTATTTGTAGTAATTTGAGACGAGTTTATACACATTTATACAGTATATAAATATTTCTATTCTTTCGACGAATTTTTATTTTTGTTTAGTTTTATTTGCTTTTTGTCCGAAAAGAGTATTCGGTTTTCATATATCATTAAAACTAATTGAATTAAAACGCAATTCACGTCTCGTTTTGTTTTTGAGCCGTTTTTATGGATTAACTTAAT
>JAQIXC010001195.1:0-16236 GCA_034697605.1 Metabelba pulverosa
AAAGTTTAAAGAAATATGAATTAGTAAAAAGTTACCTGTTAGTAAACTACTTTGGAACTAGAATTATCTTTCCTGATCATAACTGCATTTCAAAATCAAAAACAACAGTAAATTCTCACTGAAAATCGTAGCAATGATACATTGCTAAATTAGCGACAATGAGCTAGTTTGCAAAATAGATGACAGGGTAATTGAAAATCTGATGGATAGCTTACCCGGGTGTCCACGAAGCAGAAGCACGTCTTCTTCTCCCAAATAGCGTAGATATATCTCTGCATTCTTCTCGTGTTTAATGACTTCTTCGGCAAAACAGTCAACAATTCAGTTAACAATAATGCAGTCAATACTCAGATGACTACAATTCTTACGTCGAAAATAGTGAACAGTTTTTCAGTGTTTATCTACAGTTTTTAGAAACAGTTGTGAACTTTCAATCGAAACGATTCGAAATTCACTTTAAAATCAAATGTTTGACTCTTTATGTTCGCAGACGACGACAATCGGAAGATAAAAATGTCAAATATTTTTCAATCGTTGAGTTCAGTCTTTAAAATAAATAAGTTTTTTGATGTTTTTAACGCAATTTAGTCGACAGTTGAAACAAAAAAATTCTTGAGGAAATTGAACAGAGCAGTTTTTTAGCAGATTAACTTTTTCGAAAACATGGGTAATAATAATTTGTGCACAGATTGTTTGCCTAGCGCTCGGAGAGGCGCAGCTTATATCGACTCTGTGTTTGGTTTTCGGAAACCAATAATTTCGATAACCAGTTAATGAATTATCTGTTCGTTTCCGAATTCAATCAGTTGTTTCATATTATTTCAAACAGTATTTTTAGCAATTGTTGCCTTTTTTTGTTCAGTAAAAATGCTTTTCAAATGTTGTTTTTTCAGTTGACTTATTGTTCGCTAATATCAATCGACAATTGAATCGAAGTTTAGATTTTTCGCGAGTCTTGGCCTCGAGTCTGATGTCACTACTTATGTCTCTGTCTATTGATTCGTATAAACAGGAAAATCGCCGATTCTTTTGCCGATTTTACACAGATATGGCTCTTCGGCTCGACTCGAATCGCAAGACAACAAAACACAACAAAAATTCAATTATTATTAACAACTGATTATCGAAAAGAATAATTAGCGACAGAGAAGTCGTAATTAACTTTTGCAATGAGTTTTTTGTACGTCTCGTCAGTTTTTTCGCCACTCGTCAAGTGATGAATAGATTCTTTTTCGCTACTCTTTTAAAGAGTTGAAAAAATGCGAACTTTTTCTCTGTTTGTCTCTCTATTCGCTGACAATTAGATTTTCCGACAAATCATTCAATTGTTTGTCGAGAATTGGTCGTCACGTCAGCGCATCTCTCCATACAATAGGCGCTGTTTTGCTGTAAATTTATTATTACTGTTATTATAAACTTTCAATTATTTCTTTTTAATTTAATAAATCGTTTTTCAACCGAAAGTTTTAATTAAT
This sequence comes from Metabelba pulverosa, assembly GCA_034697605.1. NCBI lineage: Eukaryota > Metazoa > Arthropoda > Arachnida > Sarcoptiformes > Damaeidae > Metabelba > Metabelba pulverosa. Next base: position 1,476 of record JAQIXC010001195.1, read on the forward strand.
TTGTTTCAATAAGTCTCAGTACTCTTTGCACTAAATTTTGATTTAATAGTAAAAAAAACTTTCTTATTATTGCGTTATTAGAGTTGATTAGAAATGTTAAAAATGTTATCGATTTTTTTCGAGCGCCAAATGTTTGGGTCAAACAAAAAATTAGTCAATTTTTAATGTAATTTTCGTTTTTAATTAAAATGTTTTCTGTTTTTTCAGCAATATTTTCACTCTTTAGGGAAAAGTCTTTTCTTCGCTTAGTTTTTTCGCTTCTTTTTATTAAAGATAAGAATTTTCGATAAAATATATCAAAAGTTTGGGAAATATTTTCGCTTTGAAATCAGTTCAGAAGTTTACTGAACATTAAAATTGTTTTTTATTTAAAACAATTTTCAGATTATTATCTGTTATCGAATGTGAAGATCGCGAAGAACTACAATAAGATTAAACACAAAAAAATTAATTAAATATTGATATTAAAAAATGATGAATAAATTTCAATTTAATATCATGAATTTACAACAGAACTAATAATTTTGGCAAATATTCATCACTTTTTCGAAACTTATTCAAAACTTTCAATTGAGGTAAAAGTCGATTAAAAAAAGAAAGTTTTTTATTCAGAAAATATAATAAAAATCTAATATATTCTTCATTAACGCCAACGAAAAACTTCCTGTTCTTAACGACAGTCCCAATGCACTAATCGTCGACTGAATTGAATTTCGCAAAAATTCAAATCCAAATCAATTTTGGTTTCGCAGAAATTTTCGCACATTTCTGCCGAAAAAACAAAAAATTTTTCGGAAGTTTTCATAAAGTTTATGAAAAAATGCTTAATTGAAATAAGCTATGGTTTCGCACAAAATAAAAAACTAAAAAAAAAACAAAAAATAAAACAGAAATTTCTCAAAACAAAACTGAAGCAAAAACTCGATTTTCACAACAATTATCGAGCAGTTAATTGAGATAATGAAACGAAATAACAGCGAAAACTCAATCGACTTAATCAAATCAAAATCGAATTTAAGAAACAAAACAAAAAACTGATAAATCAAATGAAACGAATCGGTTGTCGAAAACGATTTTTATTGAATATCGAAAAATAAATGATTATTTTTATCGTTTCGATAGACAATAGACTTCTATTTTAAGGTAAATATTACTAATATCTCCAATCGAGAGGACGTTATTGAAGCGTTTCGGCACAAAATCGCTTTTTAAGCGAGAAAAGTGCTTTCAATTTTTATCAAGATACTATCTCGACATTGCAACAAAAGCGTTAATGAAAGTTGATTTTAATTCATTTGCATACCTTTTTTCATTCAATTTAACAATATCAGTTTGCAATTTTTCGGCGATATGCCAATCTCTGTTTTGTTCGCATAAATTTTGCCAAGAGCAATTATGACAGTTGTCAAAATAAACTCTATTACAAACTTTTCGCAATTAAAAAATTTTTGTTTTTATTGCACAACAAAAAAGTTTTTGTCGAAAAATATTTGCGAAAACTATTTATTAGTAAAACAGTTATTAATTCCAATTCGCAACAAACGGAAGATGAAGAGTCACACAAAACACTTGATAAACGAAAAAAAAAACACTGCATAAACTTTACAATGTATAAACTCTTTACAGCAGAACTTGTGTATCAAAAGTTTGTTTTGGAATTAGAGAACTCGAGAACGAGAAGCGAATGGCATTCGCATATCGTAAGCGAAAAAAGCGTTTTTCCGAACCGACAGTATGTTTGCGGTATTACAGCATAACTGCAACTGAAAAGTCTGAACACTCTTTCCATACGATTCGTACGAACGCAATGAGAAAGTCTGCGTTTTCACTGCACATATACGGCGCACACATACAGTACAGTATAACCAAACCAGCGCTCATACACATCATATAAAAGTTACAATGCACACATACACACACCTGCATTGGGCCGTACGTCACATCGCATTGCAAATACAGGTGTAGAGCGAGAGAACTGCAATCACTGTATGCGCTGAGCACTGGATCTACAGGTATGTGCCGATCGCACAGTCGACTACACTCGTGTGGTGTGCGAAGAGCGTACAGGCCTTTCCCCAACAGCCGATAGAGTCGCTCAGATGGCGAGCGCTCAGAGTTTTTCCGATTCCCTGACTGACGCTCGAAGTTTTGTGCGGTTTATCGTCAGACTTCACAAATACAATGTTATTATTGAATACTTGAGATAAATATAAATTTATAATTCGCTCTAATCTAAGAATAAATGACGAATCTTAAGGAATAACAGCGGATAGAAACTTTAAAGCATGTAATTTTACTTTTTACCGAACTATTAAATGCGTACTTACTTTGATTGTATTGCTTAGTATTTATATACAGTAAGTACGTATCCAATAGTTTGGTAAAAAGTAAAATACAAATTTTAAAGTTTCTATCCGCTGTTATTCCTTAAGATTCGTCAAATACACTTTTATATCGAGTTTTTACACTCGACTCGTAATTCCATTTATATTTATAGCTATTTTCTGTTTTACGGCTAATATTAATTTAATTTTGTTTGATAACAAAAATTCCTCTTATGTTTATTAAGTTAGATAATATAATAATATCCTGATACAATTTAATTATAGACTCGGACACTAATTTAGTGTAAATTTTAAAAATACTTCCAAAAGTATACGGTGTACTTTAAAATGTAATTCTAAAGTAAACATGCTCCAGGCCACAGCTAATCAATTAAAACAATCGGAATTAAATTATGCACAAATTTTTTCTTGCTCAATCTAATCTTAAATAATAGTTTTAGCAAAATATAATTTTAACCCAAGTAATTATAATCAAAACTTAATTATAGCAAATACCAGACATAAGACTGAGTTAGCCTTGAAACTCTCAGACAATTACAGAAAAATTTACAATCCAATTTTATTCAGTTTAACAAATTTGTTACTGTTTGGTTAAAAATAGTAATTAAGCAACTATCTAAAACAATAATTCAAACCTTACTTGCAATAATTTTTCTAGCATTGCAATAATAATGTTAGTATAATTTTACTATCTATTGTTTAATTTAAGCATTTTAAAAATAACAAAATTGTCGGCGAAAATTATTAAATGTACATTAATTTTAAAGAGTTAAATTTAAATACGTTATAATTAATAAATTTACATAATATGCATATTTGTAGTCCTTTGGCGAAAATTTTGTCTGAAATGAGAAAATTTTTTATCTCATCTCGTCATCTAAGCCCCGCATCGAATGCAAAGATACTAATCGTTTGATTAGTTTTTCAAATAACTATTATCTCAAACACTATTAACTACTTAAAAGAAAAAGTGTTTTAATACACAATTAATCTATTAATACATATGCGAGCGCTGGGAGTGTTTTTACACTGTCTTAATCCGTTTGCCTCTTATCTCCCAATTCGATAAGAGATTATTAATTTAAATTTCTATACTTTGCGCACATTTTCTCCGTTGGTTTAGTTGTTTTGAATTTTAAATTCACTGTATTTTATGGTTTTTCGTTGGCTGAAAATTTATTACCGAATAATTTTCGTATTAACGGCTAAATCAAGTGTTAAGTTATTATTTTTATTATAGGAAATTTATTTTCAATTACGCATTCTTAATTTTTTACGCCTTTGTTTCTAACGATAGTATCACGTCTAAAATATTGCTAAGTAAAGTATCAACTATCAAAAAAAGTATTAAAATACAGGAAACTCAGTTTACTGTGTCTTATTGATAGTATTAAGTTTAAATTTATGATTTATACTGTGCAATTTATGTTATTTGTAAGTAAACAGTTTATGTGAAAAAATATAACTTATGTGTTGCTCGAATACACCGATAAATATTAAGAATCTAATTTTGGTTTTATTTTATACTTGTTTAATTGAGTTTTGAAATAAATAGCAAAAATATTAAACAAACATATTTGGGACGAGAATATGCTGTAAGGAAACTATTACCGAATTTCCGAACAATTTAAGAATGCTTAAATTTCAAGTATTTTTTGTATTAAGCTAGATTAATCATTGAAAATAATCAACCCTTTCACTGGTCGGGTGTTCGGCATCATTAGCGCACCCGTACTATACTATCGGCGCTATTTGTGAATTAAAATATTTCTTTCATTTATTTTCTTCGTTTTTAATCGCAAACTGTTTTGACTCAGAAATGTGTTATTAATATAAGAAAAACAAATAATAATTAAGAATTTGAACCGAAAGGACAATTAGTTTGGGTGTCGATGAGCTCATTGCAGACAATTGTACACAGTTTCTGCCCAAGTACTACAACTTTTACCCATTGAAAAAAAACTTTCTTTTCATTTATGAATGATAGAAAAAATTAGACCAAAAAATCGTTTGAAAAGACTGACATTTTTTTCGAAATAAATAATCCATTGATTGAGTAATTGATTAGAATTAATACGATTTTTATGTGTCTATTGTTTCGCAACATTGATATTGTCAAGAATGCGTGCGAATAACAAGTTTTTTAATAACCGAATAAATAGATCAAAATATATTAATATATTGTATGTTTTAATTATACAGTATATGAGAGCAAGTGTTTTATACAAATAGCCAAAACAACAACAATAATGAAAAATAATTTTATTATTAAATATGAAATCAAATTCATTTCGGAAAAAGTGAACCGAAATTTAATATTATTTTTGACACAAAACATATGGTTTTCCACAATAATTAACATTAAAATACTGTACATACAGTACAAAATAGTATATTGTATAAATTTAGGTTAGAAAATAAACTTCACTACAAATATAGAGATAGAAAAAGTAGTGCTAACAAACAATATACAGCATTATTGACTAAATTAGTCAATGCTACACAATTAATAATAGCTAGTTTTTTCTGGGTAAAAAATATGCAGTACAAAAAGGCTCAATAACAAAATAATGAATAACATTATATAACATATGTGTAGTATTGAGGAAGACTTGTTTGGGTCGTCTCTGATCTAAATACGGAGTAAATACATAATAATAATAAATGTAAAAAAAGAACTGTGTACTCAAATTAGGAGCGAAGAGACATTTTTCGAGGTAAACAATATGTTTGAAAAATTTTAATTTAATTTCTCGTTTAGTGCAGTGTAGAGAGCGAACCCACATCGGCGAGCAATCTAGCCTGGCTAATTATACCGCCCAGTGTGCTAAGCCGCCTGTGCAGTTTTTAATTTTGTACAGATCATCTCATTTTGTACAGTTAATATTAGTTTCAAGGGCTGACACCAATTCGGGCGCAAAAATGTATCTGTTCAATTTTTAATGCCATAGTTTCACTCATTTTTCGCTAATGTTTTAATATTTATGTAATTATTTTCGAATGCATATTCACAACATTTGCCAATCAGTGATGTTTTAAGCGTTTGTTTTAATTCGTTTTCAATGGTAAAGATTACACAGTATTGTCGATCTCAAAACTACACTGTTATTTTCTCCTAATTTTCTGTCTGTGGGCTATAATATATTTTAATTTTTTTTAAGTAAATATTTTTATTGCTTCTTATTACATGCTAGTATTCATTTTCGAATGAGTAATGTTGAATGACATTAAACTAATCATGTATCTAAAATATGTTATTCCGTTTGTTTAGTGCCAAGTCATTTTATTTTCATTCTTTTCAAATCTCGTTATCAAATATTTTTCTTTGGATTTAATTATTTTAATTATTCTTTGAGAACACAAATACAAGAATTTCTTATTTTGTTTTTATTTTAGAACTTAATTTTTTTGATGGATTCATTCAATTATGATATTTAGTTATACTGTATAAATTTCTTCTCCAATGCTAAGCTAAAAATAGCAAACGAATAGATTTTAATTAAATTGTTTTCCATCCGGAGATGTCCTAAATAGTTAAAACTTATTTATTTATGTAATTATAAACAGATTCGCCGCTAATATTGTACTGCAATTTAGACAACAAAACAAATAAATATGAATTAAATGAATTAGACGTTTGGGTTCTCATTATCTTCAGTTTGATATCAAAAATGCTTTTTGTTTTCAATCGGTGTAAAAGTGCTTTTCGGAGATAAAAATAATTTCTCGATTCCATTCTTATATCTGTCGGAAATTTATGCGATATTTTCTGAAGAAATGCGTTTGAAAATAACTGTGTATTTTGTAGTCGCTATTCATTCAATAGAAACTTTATGAATGATTCGCTTTGTATTAAAAAAAAGAAATATTTTATATCTGAATGAAATATATGCATTGTAACAAAATGAATGCTTTATTTGGATTTTCTCTCTCTCCCTTCCTCAATTTCTCAAATGTGCAGGTTAGAACTAAATTTAATACAAACCTGGCATTCAATATAAAGCATGCATAAAATTTTATAAATACAATCAACAAATATTAATTGTGTTTACAAAGTATGAATTTTTACCTATTTTTAGGATTTTAGCCGAATTAGTCAATTGTGTTAAAAGACAAAAATACATTACATAAATCGCATGCTTAAATATATTAAACTCAAAAGTTTATATAACTAATAAATTAAGCATGTATCACATCTAGATATAATTCAATTTCTTTAGCGCTAAACATGCTTTTAGTTCGCATAGGTTCTTAAATTTATGCATTTTAAAAATCATTAGTTCTGTTCACTTGCTTTCGATTTAATCACGATTTGTAAAAATCATTGAAAAAATCAGTTTTATGTGAATTATTTGATCGTAAAATAATGTGTAGTTTTGAAAAAACTGATTAAATTAATTTAGAAAATATAAAGACATTTCAACAACAAAAACATAATCGCCGTTAAAAATCTAAAGTAAAATTTATTAAGTTGTTTTAATTTTGATTGTTCTGCGAATAATTGCATAAATAGCTAAAAATAAAACAATGTATTCAAAATATATTTGAATGCAAATAAAAAATTTTGTTTTATTAAGACAAAAATAAATAGCATTTCTATATTTTCAAAAATGCAAATTAGTTTATATTTTAAGAGCTGTTCAAAAAAAATTTCTTTAAATTTTGACTAACTGTCAGAATATTTTTTTTACAAAGTTACAATACTAAAATTAACTCATCAAAAAACTAAAACATTTAAACAATTCAAAAATTTCATATAATTGTCCAAATTGGTGGAAAAATATTCATTTCTATTTTTATGCTTATATCAAATTAATTGTTCAGATATTTTGGGTTAAAACGAAATTCGAGAATTTTTGACAACAGTTTGCTATAATAGGCCAAGGCGTAATTTTACATTGTTCAATCTCCTCAAATACAAATACTATTCAAAAATCGTATATTATTCTATCATTCACAATTATTCGCAAACATTAATCTAGATTACAATTGAATGTAATATAACTGTAAATCAAAAGTACACTGCAATTAAATTCAATGTATTAAAGCATTGCTTACAATATCGGATGTGAAGCAAAGGCTCACGAAATATAAATCAGAGAAAAAATTACATTAATTATAGTTAAGAAAAATTGCGATCAAATGATTAAATCGATTAAACTATTAACACAAAACAATTTCGAATCAACAATAAAAGTGTATTAAAAACGTTAATTAAGTTAAAAGAAATACTTTTCTTTGTTTTCGAAAAAATTGCCCAATTGTTGAATTTTAATTCGAAAAAATAAAATATTTAATTAAATTGTTATTTAAATTTTCGAATTTGCAATTATAGAAAAAGGAGAATATTTAATTAACAAAAACTGTGTTTTAGTGTTTGCAAAAATTGAACAGTGTGTTTAAGCAGTTTAATAAAATTATTTATAGCTGCGAGACATGTGCGAAATTATGTTTTGCCAATGACATTGTGTCGAATAACCTATTATTATACATAAAATTAAAAAACGTTTTTTCAACAAAAAAAAATTTGCAAACATATTGACAGCATTTCAATGCAAAAGTGTCGGTAAATATCAAATATAAACTTTAAAATTCAAAACTTCAGGAATTTATTCAAATTAGGTCTAAGACCCGGCTCTTAGTTTCAAAGTTTTCTTTTACCCTTTGCATGATTAATACGAGGATAAGAATTTTTATTCATGCTAATTATCTTTGCTTTTTTTTGTTTTACTCTTTTTCTTCAATTCTGTTTATCGAATAATTAGAATCCAATTATGAAAACAACAAATAAATTGAATAAAGAAATAAAATCAGAATAAAACAAAAGCTTTAATTCAATTATAATGTACAATTTATTAATTTTCGTAATTATAGTGTCGGTCCTCAAGGAAGACTGGTTTTTGATTGATTAAAATACAGACAATAATCGACTTATTATTAAATTATTTTATTTAATTAACATAGATATTGGAGATAAGAATTATCTTATTTAATATATTTATAAATCACTAATTAATTACTCAATAAATTTAGATAATACTGTATAATAAAAGATTAAATAAAACTTTATTATTGACAGTTATTTTCAATATAACTATCTTAATGAATACATTTAATTAAGAAATTATTATTTATAAATGCAATTAAAGCCAGAATCTAACTGTGTACAGTTTGCATGTTTAGATACATTTAAAACTAATGTTTGGGTAAATTAGTGTAAAGCAGTCGTTAGATGTTTAAACACATTGCGAATGACTGTCCCCTGTATTTCAAAAAACGTTTGCCGGAAATATACTGTACATTCTCTTTATAAATAGACATTAATATAAAATATTCTATTAAATCAACTAGCATTAAACAATTATTAGCCAAAAACAAACCCGGATATTATTTGATAAAAACAAGAGTTCGCAATCATAAATTGCACTGTGTAGTACTCTAATTTATTGTTTCTATCATTTTTTTGTTTCATATCAATTTGAATTTCAAATTCCGATTTATTACTTTTGTTTTTTCAAAAATTATAGCTTTTATTAATCAAATATTCTTTTTTTATTTAATTTATTAGTTTCTAGTTTTAAAATTTATTCTTTTGTAAAATCTGTTAAAATTTATTTCACTTTTTTATATATAAAAAATTAAATTCGAAAAAATAATATTTAATTCATTGCATAAATACAGCAATAAATCAAAACAAATATTTTTATATGTGTTTTAGAAAATAGCGGAAAATTCATAATTTGCTAATAAATCACAGAAATTCATGGGAAACTTAATATTTATCGACTGAAAATAGTTTTATTTTCGTACAGTATAAAAGAATAACAGTAATAAATATCGAAAATAAAAACTCGCATTTGACGGCACAAACTGTAAGACACGTTTCGAAAACTTCGGAAACAATCGAAGCGTTAATTCAGTTCACTATTGGATTCAATTGAAGCCGTTTTTCGGTTCGATATACAGTATGTTTAGTGAAGATTAAAAAATATCGTTTTTACTGCTATTTGTCACAAAAAGTCGCATAAAAAGTCAATTAATTTAGTGAAGAGTGAAGGTTATCATCGAATTATTGCTAATAAATGATTGTCGTATTTATGGCGTAGAAAAAGTTCAAATCTAAAAATAATTTCTACCAATTCTCTTAATTGTTTAAATCAACCCGGAACAATTTTAAATTGCAGCTTAGAGACGACAGTTTTACAACGAGATATATGATTATTACACTGCTTAATTTATATGTAGCTGACAAGTGTTGATGAATATTTAATATTCAGTTTAATGTTTATTCGCTTTTTTGATATATTTATTTTGTTTGGTTACAACAAAATTTCTATTTTAATATTATCTCGTTATGGTTAGGATTAAATTATACAGTTACAATGGGTTTATAATGCTCGCTGAAACGCTTAATCAAATTTAAATAAATTTATTAACTGTTATAATAATCCGTTTAATCTTATCTGTATTATTAAATTAGCAATCTTGTTCCTAATCTAATAGTCATAAATTAAGCAGTTTAAAAATTTTGTTATATATAAAATTATATTTTATTAAATTAAATCTAGCAAAGTGTTTTTTGTTTGTCTTTTAAAAAAATAGAAATATTTTGCATATTTTCTATTTATAATGCATTCATAAACCATAAAATATTTCGCAAAAAGCACTTATATTTGAATAAACAGAACAATTTAAGCAATTTTATACATAAATTTAATAAATCAAATATTTTTAGAATGCATTTCCTAAACTGTTAACTATTTTCAATCGCCGAGTTATACCAAAAAAGAGAAATTTTGAAAAAACATCAAAAAATTTTATCAAATTAAAAGTTAAAAATAATCCAACTTTTTATACATTACTACTTATTTAATAATAGACTTTAGATAAGAATCTCTAAAAAGTATTTTCTACTAATGGCTCACAATTTGATGATTGAATTATTTCGTGATTTTATAGAAATTGTATTTTTCGAAAAAAATATTATCTAAAAAATTCGAGAAAAATACCGCAATTTTTATCACAAACTATAAAAACATATATTTATTTTCGAATATAATAAATAAGATTACAATTGAAATGTGACTTTTTCTCTGCAATAGTTTTAATGAAGCGAAAAATTACTGAACAATTTTTTTCAGAATAAAAATATATATTTTATTTCTTCAAAAAAATTGCAATGCTTATCGGTCAAGACGTAAATTATACATTCCGTATGGTTTGCTTTCAAATTAATTTACATTTATATAAATTACATTACATATTAAAATAAAATTAATTATATTAAAATACAAACCATACGGAAGTTATGCCATTTAACTTTTATAAACTAACTGTGCAAACGTAAAACCTAGATCATCAAATATTATTTTATAATCTAACGTTACTATATCAGTAAATTATTAATTTTACATTGCTCATATTACATATAAGCATTCTAGAATATTCTCTAAAATGCCACGTTTATACAACTATCACACAAATATCAATGACCAAACAACTGATATCGTACGGCAATTAAACAGGTCTGTCTAATTTCTTTAATTATAAAACATACTTTAAACATGAGTAATTTATTTATGTAAAAAATTATTTTTTTTAATAGTAACATGTTTAACTGGCGTCCAACAAAATATAATGGCCGACGAGAACAAACCATTTAGCAAGGGAATATTTGCATATGCTAATTAAAAGCAATTAAAGTGAGATGATCATGTATCAAGTTAGCGGCGCAATAGAAAGGCGGTTTTAGTATACGGTCAACATGTAAGTCGATTGTCACATCTATTAATAATTGAACATGGTGACCGTATACTTAAACCGCTAATTAAACACAACGATCAAGCAAACATCAAGATTAATTAGCAAGCTACTAAACGCCCAGCTACTGAGCATTCTCGAAAATTAACCCAGAACTAAAATAAAAACTACACTAACTTTCACAATCTTTAATAGTTAATAGCTAATTACACAAATTTTCTATAAATTTCAACAAATTTCTTTAACCTCTACCTTCTCCCCGTTCCCCGCAATCGGTGAAAACCTTCGAAAACTCTGATATATTTGTAATGAATATAATACACGATTTTTGCGAGAAAGTGGAAAATTAGTTCTTGGTTTCAAATACTTGATACGATAATCGGCGAATATTTGCGCAAAAATTATTCGTGTCATTCAGTCATTACGATTGGATGTGATTTGAATTTATAATTTAATCGAAATGCAAAAGCGAGAGTCAATCGTAATTTAATTTCGCTTGTTTTTCGTGCAATTCTTGTTTACCCAGATTCTATAGCATGATTCGTTTTTTGCTTTGCAAAATTATAAATCAATCATTATATTCACTCTTCTTCTCCATTTGATAAATGTTTTGGAAAAATGTATAAATGTTTTTAAATAATGTTTTTACTTTTAATACGAATTATGTAACGAATTAAGTGCTAAAACGCATTCAATCGGCTAATTGGCCGCCGATTGCAATCTCGTGTCACAATCAGTCACTTATAGGTTAACACAAATATGATATGAAATTCCCAACACTTTTAACCAATTTATAGCACGTTTAAACATATATCTGATTTCGAAAACAATTTTCTCCACTAAATCCAATCACTAATATAATTGATATGTAATTTCAGCTAAAATATATGTTTTTCTAAATAAATAAATGTATTTTTCTATTTAATCCGAAAATTTAATACATTGTTAGAAAAAAACGGATTACTGAAACGCATTGTCGCCGCAATTTTTTCGGCTTAAATTTGAGGTTGCTTAATTCGTTTCTGAGATTGTAAACTGTATTTTTTTGTGCCATATTGATTGATTGAATAACAATGAAGTTTTGAATTTCAATTAATTTTTTTCGCTGCAATCATTTTATTTAAGTTTACATAAAAAACGAGAATTTTTTACAATTGAAAAAAACATTTTTAACAAAAAAAAAGAGTTTTTATAGCATGAATGCGAATGCAGAGCCAAAATGTATTTCAAGTTTTGTTTAAATAGTTTTTATTTTCAATAATCTATTCTTCGAAACCAGACCAACGGTTCGACTGCCGCTGACCTTAAGCTTAACAATGAATAAAAACTGCACAAAATACACAGTATAATATATTATTGTACAGCTATTATGTTAGCAACTATTTATTTGTAATTTTTCTAAACATCATCAAGATAAAAAAACGAAACAACAAGAAGAAAAACCTAAATTTAAATAATAAACAAAACATTGCAAAAAAAAAGTTTTGGTTTTAAAGTTTAAGATAACTAACTGTCGTTCCCATAAAAAACATCGATTCCCACAAAAAGAAGCAGAGCACTATTAAGCATCGGATGCAAAATGCATAAACAGCGTTTTACACAGTATAAATATTCATTTGGATGGAACGCAAAATGTTCGCTAAATATTAATATGTATTTCTAAACCATAAACTCGATCGCAATTTCAAGTCTCATCGCATTCAATGGATGAGTGAAATCAAACATCAGTTTCGTTTCGAAAACACATTTCGACAATACGTTCGCCCGAAGTGTCACTCAAGTTGTCACTCATAGCGGATACTGTGTTCGACGGTATACACGAGTTTTGATTGTATGTCTCATGACTATTATTTTTATAATGTTTAAATTGATCGCAAATTCATGGTTTAGTCCACATAAAAAATTAACTCTTTTTTAGCTATTTTTTCCAACAAGTATGCGAATAAATATACAGTGCAATACAATAAAAAACGAAAATTTCGTTTTAATTTTATAGCTTTACGTTGAAACCTCTATTTAATAGGTTTTCAACAAATAATAAAAAATAATTTTTTCCAATTATACTAATATATAGTTTTAGAGTTTTGGCGAATTTTTTTTCGAAGACAATAAAAAAGAGTAATTCGATATTTGCATGAATTTTGCGCAAAAGTCTAATTTCGTGTTTTATTTATAGCGATATTTTTGGCTTATTTTTTAATTTTACACTGCAAAAATGTAGGAATTTTTTTTCTAATTTAAATTGTGCTCTGATTTATATGCCTGAGCGAAGAGGATTAGCACAAATTTTCTTTCTTACTGTTCCCTTCACAGGCCATACCATTGATTTGCTTTACATTTTTTAGCCTTCAATCAAAACAAAAGTTTCTAAATATTTCTTACTCTCGAAATTGTATTAAGTTAGCATGTATTTGATTTGCCATATATTTGTTTCGAGTTAGATAATCAATCTTTTCAATTCAATCGCCCAAAATTCTTTTTTTGCTTCTATACTGTATATAATATCTTGTTTTTGTTGTTATGTTTGTAATTTACATTTCAATATTATTTTTATCATTTGTCTTGGTTTTTGTTGGAATTGAAAAATACGCCCTTCGGTTGAAAAATGATAGAATTGTGAAAAATATTTCTTTCAAAGAGAGTATTAAAAAATCCATTTTTTTCTCAAAAGACTTACCTTCGCATACATTAGCAACGATTTTCGGTTCTAATTACGTGCGAAACACAGTATTATATCAATTAAATTCTTACATCACAACCTCTAAACTGAACATTAACTACATTTTAAAATATTTATGATTAAAGAAATATAAATTATTATAAAAACAAAACTTTTAAGAACAAAAACATTAATGAAAAAAATTTTGTAAAATAAAAGCCAAAAATCTTAATAAACTTAATAAATGTTAAAGAACTTGATTAATCAATCTAACGAGAAATACTAACTAGCCAAATCGAAAGTTATTTGGAACAAGACAAAAAAAAGTGCAATTTCACACTGTTCACTTTTTTCGCACTCGTGTCTTAAGCAAAAAATTAATCCAAATATTATTTTAATTATTAATTCATTGGCAATTAGTCTAGTTTTGCAATTGAAAGTCGATTTCGTTTTTCATATAATTTTTTCGCTGATCTGTTGTACAAATTGAGATGATATACGAAAACACGATATAAACACATTCGCCTTGGCTTTCGATTGTCTCGTTTAATATCGCAATCAATTTGTAATTGTAATCAATACTAATAACAATATCAATAATTAATATACACACAAAATATTGTACAATGCAAAATAAATATTAATTGACAAATAGTGTGCAAAAATTATTGGAAACAATTGTGCAACAATTCAATCTTAATAATTTATTGTATTAGTTGAAATAATTTATACTAATTGAAACCTATTTTTCAAGTTTTAATTTTAATTAAATATTTTTTGTTTACTTGACAAACAATTTGTAAAACACATGTTCATCGACCAAATGATATTATAAATGCAGATACACTGTATAAATTTTCAAGGTTTCAATTTTTTGGTATTAAAAAACACATTATTATTTGTTAAAATGTATTTTGTATTTAATTTTTAATAGCTTTGATGGCTGTAAGCAAAGAAAAGGTATATATAATTTCACCTCTGACCCCACCCACCCACC
>JAQIXC010001196.1:0-16234 GCA_034697605.1 Metabelba pulverosa
TAGCGATTATTTGCGTCAATCACTCGCGCGTATGAACTGCTGTTTTGTAGAAATGGATTATAACTATAATTTTCAAATATGTCTATTATCGATGTATTTGTTATTATTAAATCGGTTTTATTTATATAAGCTTGTTGGTTTATAAATATGAAATTAACAATATCAGCATAATCTGGGTATTTGTCTTGAATTTTATCAAATGATAATAATGTTGGAAAGCAAACGGTAATTGCCGGTAGTTTTATATTTTTAATCTGTTCAAATTTTATCGACACAACCGTCCGTCGGCTCAGATATGCGCACATTATAACTGTTGCTTGGTACATAAATCCCAATAAACAAACAAGCAAAATTGCATATTTTCTAACAGTTGCTATTTTTGCATTATTTATAAACATTTTTACATAACGATCGCTTAATGTTGCAAAATACCCTGTTAGTTTTAATACAGAGAATGCAAACCAAAATCGCACCAAGCCGCTGAATCTCGTTACGAACATCATGGGAATTGTGCGTGGTACATGCTTGACAATAATATCATACTGTTTATTGTGCCAAATCTGCACATGTAAAATGTTATCATGCAGCTTTACACCGACAAAATCAAGGGAGGAAACTTTCTTGAAAACATAAAAATTATCAAGGCAATTCGGTCGACATTGTTGCGCACAATTAGATTTTAACTTTATATAATTTTTAAGCATATTTATTTTTGAACAAAATCTATTCGTATTATTACTTGTTATAGCATGATAAATAACATTTGAAAGAATTGGAATGCATTTTAGACTTTTTAGTTTAATCACTTTATTTAGTAAACAGTTGTTTATGCAATCGCTTCTCGTATTCGTATGACTAGTGCTATCATCCGTCGCATACGATCGGCAATTGGTTTCATACGGCGGCGGCAATAGTCGTGTTTGTATTTCGTTAAATGTAACAAGTTCAAATTTTCCAAACGATAATGGAATGTAATTCTCGACGTTCGCAAAATTGGGATAATTATTGTCCGAATGTATAGAAAGAAGAAAATCGTTTCGATATAAACTCAATGGAAACCAGGCGTTATTATGTAGAAACACATACGCTAGTGCCAAGAACATTTCTCCAGATTTTCGCAACATATATTCCACATTGATAAAATATGTATAACATTTGCGAAATTTATTCCGTATATAATTGTAAGAAATAAATTGTTTTATATCATTGTATTTAATTCTATTTCGATTAATCACGAAAAACGTATTGTTTGTATTATCA
The DNA here is from genome assembly GCA_034697605.1 of Metabelba pulverosa. Lineage (NCBI taxonomy): Eukaryota > Metazoa > Arthropoda > Arachnida > Sarcoptiformes > Damaeidae > Metabelba > Metabelba pulverosa. Next base: position 1,261 of record JAQIXC010001196.1, read on the forward strand.
AAACTTAAAATATTAAACATTTCATTAATTGTTGCATTGTATGAATTTTTTAAACTTTTAAATTCTAAACTTTTAAATTTATTAAAATACGTATTAATAAGTATTTGATTGTATGTTTGGTTTGAATAATCCGTTTTCTGCACAACATTGAGATACTGTTTGTAAAGACCGCGATATTCGGGAAACCGTTTCGCGTATTCACTCATCGATAGAGTTGTGGGAAAACAGACGGTAATCGCCGGCACTTTCCGCGACTTCAAGCGCTCGATAGACGTAATGACAACCGTTTCGCCGCTTATATACTGTATAACTAATTCTAATATTTGATACGAAAAACCAATTATTGCCAAACAAACTGCCAAATAGTGAATAATTTGTGACTTATATTTAACTGCATAATTATAGAATTGTAATAATTTTAAAATTTTTATTTTGGAAAAATTTCTATTTATATGATGCATTATTAAATATTTATTATATAATAAATATTCTACACAAAACTTATTAATATACTTTTATTACTAAATGCTTTTGATTAGACGATAAAAAATTTTTAAATAAAATATAATATTTATTTGTTATTTTTGCATAAATATGCCGCAACTGCAATAATATACTGATTAAAATAAAAATTAATTAATTAATTAAATTAAAGCTTTTGATAAAACACGAAATAAAAATCTTAAGTCGCATAAAACTAAATTATTCAAGGCTTATTAAAATAATAACATTTATATTTTAAATATATTTAATAAATTAAGATAATTTTATAAATGATCATATTACATTTACTAATAAATAGTAATAGATAATACACAAAATAACACTTTTTTTACTATGCTTGTTACTCTGTATAGTTATAACTAAAAGATTGATTATTTTATTATAATTATTATAACTTTTATTAATAAATTATTATTCCATGGAATGTTTACATATTAAAAATCGAAATATTATATAAATATATAACTTTTATTTTGCCTCATATAATAGTAATTTGAAAAACATTATATCTGTTTAATAGTTAATAAAATACTTAATAAAAATAAACAATTGCTAATGATAAATCTCAACATAATGATCTATTTGTTCTAATTTATGTTTTGAATAATTTATTAAATAATTTTATAACAACTTCAGCGATAGTGCACCACGTAATTTAAAAAACTATTTAAACATTCAAATTGTTTGTTATTTGTATACTAATAGAATTTTAGCCTTCTATGTAAATTAAAAATATACAGTATAACTACTTCATAAGCAAAAGTAATCAATAGTAAACTCGTTATAGCATGTGAAGATGATTTTATTATATTTAATTCGATATGTTCGTACGATGCTAAAAACTATTAAGATAGCATGATAGCATATACTACAGATACAAATTTTTAATTATTTTTTTAGCAAAAATTTACCCGTATAAACTAGCCAATAAATTACTAGACTTCTTATCATCATAATTATTACTAGATAAATTCATAGATACTAAATGATTATTTAATAAACACACAATACAATTATAAACTATTAAATAAATAAATAACACAATTAATACCAAGTACTAGTATTGATAGTTACATATATTATACAAAATACAGTATAACATATTTATTATTTAACTAAATAATATAGTTAAATTATCATAAATAAAATAACAATGGTGAATGCAATTAATTAATTATTAAAATATTGTATTAATGTGTGTTTGTGTTATAAGTTATAACGTATTATTCATGTATTAAAATTATAACGATTAAAAAAAAATTTTTGAAATTACGTCTTAATAAGCAATTATGCATTACATGAATATTTTGCAATAATTCACGCATTGAATGCGATTTACACATAGATTAATGATTATAATTGATATTGAGTGGTTAAAGTTAGCATATTCTGTGCAGTAATGCTATGCAGTCGTGCAGTATAAGATAACATTTGGGGTTTTAAAAGCAACTATTATCAAATCAGTTACTTCAATAACAATATTACTATTTAAATTTTATAACATTGTCATCGGTTAGTGAGTGACTGGCGTTGAGTCAATTGGGATTGACTTATTAGAAACTACATTCAAACCATTGGCTTATTAAAGCCAATCAATAATCATAAATAGCAATACTCGGCCCGAAATTCCGAACCAAACGCCGAGAAGAGCGGTGAAATCGGAAACAATTGAAATGAATGTGATTTCGGGCGAGTGTTCGATGAGCTGATCCGGAAAGCGGTTGTGTTTTACGACAATAGCGGCGCTCATCGACTCAGTCGGCAATGCTTTGCGTTTATTGATTGCGAATGAATAGAATTGAATGAAACAATCAATTGGACAAAGTGCCTTGCAATAATTTAACCAATATTGCAATCTATCATTGAAACAAGTATTTAATTTATTATTATATATCGAGCAAAATTTGACATGCTGATTTTGAGCAAAATATTCTTTCCGTGATAAAATTGGCAACATTTTAGGCATACAATTTAGTTTGCATTTAGTTTTCAATATATTTGCAAAACAGTCATAAATACAATCACTTCTCGATTTCATACGCAAAACGTCGCCGACGGGCGCATACGTCCGACATTCGGGCGAATATCCGATCAATCGAGTCGTTTGTATGACATTGAACTCAATGCTGGTCTCGACGGCCATCGAAAACATGTCGATAGTCGCGAAATTCAATTCAGGCCACCGATTGGCCGCGTGCATCGAAATGTGCAAGGTACGTATTAGGCCCCAGTACAGCTCGTATGGAAACCAAGATTGATTATGCACTAATTGTATTTCGATACGACGCCAACTATTTTGCACAGTTTGAAAAGTGTGGTTTAATTTTTCATTAAATAATGTGAAACACTTTCGATCGTTTAGCGCATAATTATGGGATTCAATGGGTTTGCAGTCATAATAGTAGCGATTATTTGCGTCAATCACTCGCGCGTATGAACTGCTGTTTTGTAGAAATGGATTATAACTATAATTTTCAAAAATATTTATTACGGATTTGTTTGTCATAATTAAATCCGTTTTATTAATATATGCTGTCATGTATGCGTTTGTTATTGATGCGTGTTTAGCTAGATCATAGTAATCTGGGTACATTCGTCGAGTTTTATCCAATGATAATAATGTTGGATAACAAATAGTAATTGCTGGTATATTTATATTTTTAACATGTTCAATTTTAATTGAGACAACTGTTCGCCGGCTAAAATATGCGCATAGAATAACTGTAGCTTGGTACATAAATCCCAAAAAGCATACAAGTAAAATTACATATTTTCTAATAATTGCAATTTTTTCATTATTTATAAATATTTTAATATATTGATCACTCAATGTTAGAAAATACCATGCTAGCTTCAACACCGAGAATGCAAACCAAAATCGCACCAAGCCAGCAAATCTTGTTATAAACATCATTGGAATTGTGCGTGGTTCATGAGTAGAAATAATATCGTACTGTTTATTGTGCAAAATTTGTACATGTAAGTTATTTACATCTAATACATTTACACCGATATAATCAATAGTTTCGACTTTTTTGAAAGTATAAAATGTGCCAAGACAATTTTGTCTACATTGTTTCGCGCAATTACGTTTTAAGTTTAAATGATATCTTATCATGTTAATTTCTGAACAAAACTTTTTTGTTTTATCAATAATTGTAGATTTATAATTAATGTTTGAAAAAATAGGAATGCAGTTTAAATTTAATAGTTTTATTACTTTGTTTATAAAGCAATGATTAATACAATCGCTTCTCGTATTTGTTAAGCCATACGAACGACAATTTGTTTTATACGGCGTCGGCAATAGATGCGTTTGTATCTCATTAAAAGTAACAAGTTCAAATTTTCCAAACGATATTTCAACATAATTTTCTATGTTATCATAATTGGGAAAATCATTGTCGGAATGGATTGAAAGCAAAATATCGGTTTTATTTAGACTCAACGGAAACCGCGTTTTGTTAAGTTGTAATAAATACCGAATATTTCTGAACATTTCGTCATATTCTCGCAATTTCTTATCCACATTAATAAAATAAGAATAACATTTATAAAATTTATTCTGTATAAAACTGTATGTGATAACTTGTTTGAAATCGTTGTTTTCAATTTTATATGTGTTGACAAAAATATCTTTATTGTTAGTTATGACGAGACTCTTATCATTAAACATTTGATCAATTGTTGCATTGAATAAATAGTCCATACTTTGAAATTTATTAAAATATTTATTAATTATGTTTTGATTAAATGTTTGATTATTGTTATCATTATTTGAAATATTTTTCACAACTTTGAGATATTGTTCGTATAGATCGCGATATTCGGGAAACCGTTTCGCGTATTCACTCATCGATAGAGTTGTGGCAAAACAGACGGTAATCGCCGGCACTTTCCGCGACTCCAAGCGCTCGATAGACGTATTGACAACCGTTTCGCCGCTTATGTACTGAAGAAATAATTCCAATATTTGATATAAAAAGCCGATTAATGCCAAACCAATTGCCAAATAGTAGATTATTTTTGATTTATAATGCTTCTGAGATTTAAGCATTTTTATTTCACTATTTTCTATTTAATTAACGACTTGATACATTTTAAACTTTATTAGTATAAAGTAAATGTTTTATTTAAAACTTTATTGAAAATACTTGTTATTTGTTATTGATGATTTAGTAGTAAACATTTTAATAGATAGTTATTGCAAAAAAGTTATATAATTATTAAAAATATTTATTTATTGTTATGAATAATCTATGCAGTCCATGTACAGATTAAATGGATTTAATTATGTTAATTAAAATGTTTTTATGTAAAATAAAATAGAATAAATATTGTTTTTAAATAAATAATTGTTGTTGCAATTATAATATTTTTATTAAATGTGCTAATTTTTAAAAATATTTTAGTTATAAAATTCTGTATTATAATATTTTTTAGTTTAATTGAGATAATTGTATTTATATTTATTTAAATAATTCTATACTAAAATATATTTAATTTGGCAAATGTAATATGAAGAAATGTGTTAATTAGCATATTTTTAATCATTCTAATACATAAATTTTCTAATTATAATAATTAACTTATTCTCTATATACAAATATATCAATAAATTTACACATTATAAAATATTTATTTATTAAGCAATAGAAAACACTCTATTAAAATGTACAGAGATGAAGTAACACAATAATTTAAATATATAATAAAACTAAATATATATAGTAGATTCTACAAAATTGCTAATATTTCAAGTACTCTTTAATTGTTTTGTTTTTGTCTAAAATAATTTATTAAATATTTTTTAACCATATATTAATAGTAATGCTACATGATCTGATCAGACAAATAAGTATACCTGGTACGACAATACTTAAAGTTTTAAACCTACAATAAATCTTACCTAAATTATTGTAGAATATAATGATATTATAAATAGATAATTATACAGATAAATAAACCTGCATTTAACAAATTGATTAAAACGCATCAATAATCCGAAACAGCAATACTCGGCCAGAAATACCGAACCAAATGCCGAGAAGAGCGGCGAAATCGGAAACAATTGAAATGAATGTGATTTCGGGCGAGTGTTCGATGAGCTGATCCGGAAAGCGGTTGTGTTTGACGACAATAGCGGCGCTCATCGACTCAGTCGGCAATGCTTTGCGTTTATTGATTGCAAACGAATAGAATTGTTTCAAACAATCAATTGGACACAAAGTCTTACAGAAATTTAACCAATGTTGCAATCTACGATTAAAACAAACTGCTAACTTGTCATTATGTATCGAGCAAAATTGATGCTGGCTATTTTCCAAAAAATATTCTTTTCGCGATATAATCGGCAATATTTTAGCCATACAATCGACTTTGCATTTAGTTTTTAATATATTTGCAAAACAATTGTAAATACAATCGCTTCTCGATTTCATACGCAAAACGTCGCCGACGGGCGCATACGTCCGACATTCGGGCGAATATCCGATCAATCGAGTCGTTTGTATTACATTGAAGTCAATGCCCGTCTCGACGCCCATCGAAAACGCGTCAATTGTGGCCCAACTAAACTCCGGAAATCCATTGGCCGCGTGCATCGAAATATGCATGCTACTTTGGCGTAATAGGCTCCAGTACAACTCGAATGGAAACCACGATTCATTATGCACTAATTGTACTTCGATACGACGCCAATTGTTTTGCACAGTTGCAAAATATTTATTTAATTCACTAAAAAATGTGAAACACTTTCGATCCGTAAAATAGTAATTCTGCGATTCAATGGGTTTGTAGTCATAATAGTAGCGATTATTTGCGTCAATCACTCGCGCGTATGAACTGCTGTTTTGTAGAAATGGATTATAACTTAAATTTTTAAATATATTTAGTACTGATTTGTTTGTCATAATTAAATCCGATTTATTTATATATGCTGTCATGTTTATTGATGCGTTTATAGCTATATCATAATAGTCTGTGTACATTAATCGAGTTTTATCCAATGATAAAAGTGTTGGATAACAAATAGTGATTGCTGGTATCTTTATGGTTTTAATATGTTCAATTTTAATTGAGACAACTGTCCGTCGGCTAAAATATGCGCATAGAATGACTGTAGCTTGGTACATAAATCCCAATAAGCCAACAAGCAAAATTGTGTATTTTCTAATAATTGCAAATTTTGCATTATTTATGAAGGTGTTAATATATCGATCACTCAATGTTACAAAATAGTATGCTAGCTTTAACACTGAGAATGCAAACCAAAATCGCACTAACCCAGAAAATCTAGTTACAAACATCATTGGAATTGTATGTGGTACATGCTTGGCAACTATATCGTACTTTTTATTGTGCACGATATGTAAATGTAGCTTGCTAACATCTAATATATTTTCACCAATATAATCAATAGTTAAAATTTTCTTAAAAATATATAATTTGTCAAGGCAATTTTGTCGACATTGTGACGCACATTTATGATTTAAGTTCAAATGATGTTTTAGCATATTTATTTTTGAACAAAATTTGTTTGTTTTATTAATAATTGCAGATTTATAAATAATATTTGAAAAAATAGGAATGCAGTTAAAATTTTGTAGATTGATTACACTGTTTATAAAACAATTGTTGATACAATCGGTTCTCGTATTCGTATAACTATTACTTTCGTCCGTCTCATACGACCGACACTTTGTTTTATACGGCGCCGGCAATAGACGCGTTTGTATTTCATTAAAAGTAACAAGTTCATATTTTCCAAACGATATTTGAACGTAATTTTCAACATTGCTAAAATCGGGAAAATCATTGTCTGAATGCATTGAAAACAATAAATCATTTCGATATACACTCAATGGAAACCACGTATTGTTATGTTGTAATAAATACCGAATAATTCGGAACGTTTCGCCATATTCTCGCAATTTTTTATCAACATTAATAAAATACGAATAACATTTACGAAATTTATTCAGTATAAAATTGAATGTAATAATTTGTTTGGAATTATTGTTGTCAATTTGAATCAGGTTGACAAAAATATCTATATTGTTAGTTACGTCAAAACTCAAATCATTAAACATTTGATCAATTGTTGCATTGAATGAATTTTCTAAATTTTGAAATTTATTAAAATATTTATTAAGCATAATTTGATTAAATGTTTGATTGTTATAATCCTTTTTGGATATATTGTCAACATCTTTAATATATTGTTCGTAAAGATCGCGATATTCGGGAAACCGTATCGAGTATTCACTCATCGATAGAGTTGTGGGAAAACAGACGGTAATCGCCGGCACTTTTCGCGACTTCAAGCGCTCGATAGACGTAATGACAACCGTTTCGCCGCTTATATACTGTATAAATAATTCCAATATTTGATATAAAAAGCCAATTAAAGCCAAACCAATTGCCAAATAATATATAATTTTTGATTTATATTTTACTGCATATTTATATAAGCGTTGAAATTTAAGCATTCTAATTTCACTGTTCTGTAATTCATTAACTACTTGATACATTTTAAATTTTATTACTTGTAAAATTATTATTTGAAACTTTTCAAATGTTTATTGTTTATAATTTAGCATACAGTATTATTAATAAATGTTAACAACAAAAAATATATAATTACTAAAAATAATTATATAGTTTACTAGTTATGTAACATTTATAATCTATGCAGTCCATTTACTGATTAAAATAAAAAATAATTACCTTAATTAAAATGATAATTATATCAAATATAATAGAATAATTAAATAATTATTATTTTAATAATAATATTGCTACTAATCAAATTTTAAATGTGCTAAATTATTTTCAGAATATTATAGTCGAAATAATTTATATTACATATTTTAATTAATTATAATAAGTATATTTATATTAAATTAAATATTCTGAAATTGCAATATACTTAATTTGGCAAATGTAATATGTAAAAATAAGTATTTATAACAATAAACCAAAATGTACAAATTAGCATATTTTTAATCATGCTGATCATAAATTTTATATTAAAAATAGTAAAGCCACTCTGTGCATACAAATTTGAAAATAAATTTATGTTACATGAAATATTATTTTATTAAGCAATAACTATATGTGTATTAAATTGTACTGTATTATTAACATTTAAAATGAATTATAAAATACATTTTTAAACATTTGCAAATATTTCTAATACGCTCTTATTATTTAACCTGCGGTTAGAATATTTTTAAAAATAAAATTTTAATAATATTAGAGATAACACATAGTTTGACTAGAACAATAAATGTACTTGCTAGTGGAGTACAATAAATGCGATAATGATGCTCATAGACTATAATACAATATCGACATTTTATCCATATAATTAAATTTTTTATATAAACTTACTGAAAAATAAAATAATTACTCAAACATAGCACAGTATAAATGATTAAACAATATTTTTAAACTAGATATATTTAAAATTTAAAATTTTGTACTGTTAGTAAAATTCAAATTAGTTACTCTATGTAGTACTCTAATCTATCTACCATTGTGTTATTCTAAATTATAAAATATTATACAGTAAACACGTATGTTTTACAATGTAGTGTAAAAACATATTTAAACCATTGATTAAAATGCATCAATAATTCTAAACAGCAATACTCGGCCGGAAATTCCGAACCAAACGCCGAGAAGAGCCGCAAAATCGGAAACAATTGAAATGAATGTGATTTCGGGCGAGTGTTCGATGAGCTGATCCGGAAAGCGGTTGTGTTTGACGACAATAGCGGCGCTCATCGACTCAGTCGGCAATGCTTTGCGTTTATTGATTGCGAATGAATAGAATTGAATGAAACAATCAATTGGACAAAACTTTTTGCAATAATTTAACCAATGCTGCAATCGACGATTAAAACAATCAGTTAACTTGCTATTATATATCGAGCAAAATTTAAGTTTGGGATTTTGAAAAAAATATTCTTTTCGCGATATAATCGGCAATATTTTAGCCATACAATCGACTTTACACTTAGTTTTTAATACATTAGCAAAACAGTCATAAATACAATCACTTCTCGACTTTGAGTTCAAAACGTCGCCGACGGGCGCATACGTCCGACATTCGGGCGAATATCCGGTCAATCGAGTCGTTTGTATGACATTGAAGTCAATGCCCGTCTCGACGCCCATTGAAAACGCGTCAATAGTCGCGTACTTCAATTCGGGCCACCGATTGGCCGCGTGAATCAAAATATGCATGTTACTTTGCCTTAAATTACCCCAGTACAGTTCGTATGGAAACCAAGATTGATTATGCACTAAATGTACTTCAATACGACGCCAATTGTTTTGTACAGTTTGAAAATCGATGTTTAATTGACTAAATAATGTAAAGCACTTTCGATCGGTTCGAAAGTAATGATACGATTCAATGGGTTTGTAGTCATAATAGTAGCGATTATTTGCGTCAATCACTCGCGCGTATGAACTGCTGTTTAGCGTAAATGGATTATAACTCAAATTCTTGAATATATTTATTACGGATGAATTTATGATTATTGAATCAGTTCTATCAATATAAGCTTGTTCGTTTATAAACATGTAGTTAACAACAATATCGTAATCCCTATCAATGTCACGAATTTTTGCAAATGATAATAAAGTTGGATAGCAAACAGTAATAGCGGGTAATTTTATAAGTTTGATCTTGTCAATTTTTATCGATACAACCGTTCGCCGTTCCAAGTATGCGCTGATAATAACTGTTGCTTGGTACATAAATCCCGTAAGGCATACTAGAATAATTAAGTACTTTTTAATACTTGTTATTTTTGCACTGTTCATTAATGTGTTTATGAAGCGGCCACTTAACGCCGCTATGAACCCTGCTAGTTTCATTACTGAGAAAGCGAACCAAAATCGCACCAAGCCACTAAACCTGGTCAAAAACATTATTGGCATTGTGCGTGGTACATGCTGGGCGATAATGTCGTACTTTTTACTGTGCTGAATTAGCACATGTAGAACGCTGTCATCTGGCTCTACGCCGATAAAGTCTACAGTAGGTACTTTTCTTAAAATATATAACTTGTTAATACAATTTACACCGCATTTATTTGCGCAATTTTGCTTGTATTTCAAATAATTTTTTAGCAAGTTTATTTTTAAACAAAACTTTTTTTCTTTATGAATAGATACGTAGTGATATAATATATTCGGAATAATTGGAATGCATTTTAAATTATGGATTTTTATTACTTTATTTATGAAGCAATTGTTGATACAATCGGTTCTCGTATTCGTATGATTAGTGCTGTCGTCCGACGCATACGTACGACAATTTGTTTCATACGGCGCCGGCAATAGCCGTGTTTGAATTTCGTTAAATGTGACAAGTTGAAATTTTCCAAATGATAGCTGAATGTAATTTTCAACATTTGTGAAATCGGGATAATCATTGTCCGAATGCATTGAAAGTAGAAAATCGTTTTGATATAAAGTTAGCGGAAACCACGAATTATTATGTTCGAGCACATACTTAATTGCCATGAACATTTCACCTGATTTGCGCAACTTTTCGGACATGTCAATTAAATATGTGTAACATTTGCGAAATTTATTCTTTATAAAATTGTAGGAAATTACTTGCTCTCGATTGTTATATTTAACTTCATAATCATTAACAGAAATAAATGTATTTTTTGTTATATCAAAACTTAATTCATTAAACATTTGATCAATTGTTGCATTGAATGAATTTTCCAAACTTTTAAATTCATTATAATATGTATTAATTAGTATTTGATTATATGTTTGGTTATTGTAATTATTTTCAACCATATTCTGCACAACATTGAGATACTGTTCGTAAAGATCGCGATATTCGGGAAACCGTTTCGCGTATTCACTCATCGATAGAGTTGTGGGAAAACAGACGGTAATCGCCGGCACTTTCCGAGACTTCAAGCGCTCGATAGACGTAATGACAACCGTTTCGCCGCTTATATACTGTATAAATAATTCGGATATTTGATACAAAAAACCGATTACTGCCAAACAAATTGCTAAATAACGCGTAATTTTGAATTTATGCTTTATTGCATTATTGTAGAAATGCAATAAAATCCAATTTTTTATTTTGACTGAATTTACTTTGTACATTTTTATTTATTTGATATACAGTAGATTTAATATACAAAACATATCAATAGATTATGCTTTTATTATGTATTGGTTTTAGTAAGCTGAAATTTAATAAATATAAATTCATATTTATTTGAATATTTATGCAAAAATCTATGCAGTACATTTAATTATTAATTTTATAAATGTGATTAATATAAACGATAAAAAGATAGATATAAATAGATTTTAATTAAATAATTATATTTTTATTGTAAGTATTTCAATGTTTTCACTATTCATTTAAATATTAACTATGCTAAATTATTTCTGAATATTTTAATTATATATTTTAAATTAATTAAATTAAATAATAATTTATTTATTAAAACTATTTTTAATTATAATATATTGAATTATATAAATTATATGAATAAAATATTATACATAATAATAAATATATTATTTTATATATATTTATTATTTTCAAATTTTCTACTTATCAATGCTTGGTAAATTTTAAATAATTTGAATTAAAAATATCTAGAATCGATTGAGTAGTTTACGAGAAAATAAAGATAAACAATAATTTTGTATTTTTCCAAAAGCTATATACCGTTTAAATAGTCATCACATTAACGTTAAATAAATAGAATAATTTAATAGTCAAATACACTAATTATAAAATATTAATTATGGTAATAATTAGCATTTATATATAATATAATATTATATTTAAAAATAACAAACAAACCTTGAACTACACAGCGTACGTTGTTATTTAATAAATATATTGATAATTAATTTTTTAATTTGTAAAAATAAACCTGGTATTTGTGCTTAGCTCTAGTACTTGAGTTTTATATAATTAAATTATAACTACATAATTAAATATGAAAATTAAAGAATTCAATCCAAATATTGTATTACCTGTAAACCTACGCATAGCAACTGCGGGCCAACACTTGTATAGAATCGGATTATCTCTGTATCCGAACGGCGCGACTCAGAGACGCAAACTATTTCATCCGATTCTCGTAATTATTTTGGAATTCTATTATTTCTTAAAAAGTTTAATTTTAATGTTAATTCCACTTAAATCAAAAATTTTATGTTTATACTTTGGAGATATAGCTTATTTATTAAATATGCAATTTCATGGAAATCTGGTAATAATCACAAATATGTCGATAGTATTGCTAACGCATTGTATTCATTACTACAACTATTATCGCGCTATCCGTCCGACATATCTGCGGGTCTTTGATGTGATGTCTGCAGTCATTCCGCCCATAGATTGCGGTCTAAACGACGAACACTCTCTCAGACGACTACTCACGACAGCGACGATTGCCTTCAAATTGGCTAAATATTCATCTGTTATAATCGCACTGTCTACATTTATTATTACTTCGGTAACAATATTAACACACTTTACATTGGTTAAATTAACACTAATTGACGTACCCTACGCTAGTCTATTTATGCTGGGTGTTTTTTATGCAGCGCAAGATCTATATTATCAAATTATTTATTTTTATTTAATAACATATTATTTAAAATTAAAACAATATAATATAAATAAACAATTAACTATAAATAAGAACACCACTAATGGCAAAATTATGCTTGCCACTACAATAGTTAATTTGTTTTATAAAATATATTCCGAAATATCTGAATATAATTCAAATATTTGGTCAAAAATTTTATACATTTACTGAATGTTATGCTCATTACTAATAGCACTGTTCATAATTGCATTTATTAATATGAAAAGCTATAATTGGATTTTACAGTTTACTATATTTAATATAATGTGTGTTTATATACTAATCCTCTTAATCCTAATCGCGTCGTCCGCGTCAGTCAACTACGAGTCTAAGAAGACCTATAAGTTGTTGTCGTCTTATAAACTGCGAACTATGCGGTCAATACATTCGAGGCATTACATGACACGACAGGGACTTGAAGTATAAAATATTAATTATAAAATTTACTTAAATATTGACTGAAATTTTGTAAATTTATTAATTTATTTCTGAATTAAAATAAATAGTTAATAGTTTCTTCGCCTACTCGAACGAATTGGCAGTGATCGATATAAAATGGGATTCACATGCTACAACTGGTTCACTATAGATTATTTCCGCGGTTATGAGGTTTGTCATGATGGATTGTATTATAAAGTATATTATTAATTGCTATTATAATTGCAGATGTGCGCGTTCTGTGCAATTATAGTGATCAAGCTTATTTAAGGAATAATTTGATAAAAAATTTGTATATTGGATATATAATATATTAAATATATAATAAATTTAAAACATTATTATTACAGCTCAAAAAACCCTATCAAATTTGGACTGGCCGTCACTTATCAGTACCTATTGGCAAAAAATTAAACTAGGCACTAATTAGCATGACACAATGCATTTTTAATTAATTAGAAGACGTACTAAATAACGGAAATTTAACAAGTTAAACTACTACAAGCCATTCATAGTTATTAGCCATTCATCTCTCAATATACGTTAAGTTCAATTAACAATTTAGTAATAAATTCAAACCAATAGTTGAAAAATATATTTTAATAGTTTTATAGTTTTATTTCTAGTCTTAGCTGCAGTTCTACAAAGCATTATCAATAGTACAGTGTAAATTTTCAATTATATAGAGACTCATTTTAAGCGGTAGAAGCGGTTTATTGTAGTTTTTAAAAAAATTTTATATTAAAAAATAATTTGCATTCATTTATAACTTAATTAAAAATAAAATAAGGTTATTTAACATTCAACAAATTGTAATGTTATTTAATTAGCTAACTTAATACTGATCTTTATTTAGTGTTAAGTTATGCAAGTTATTTAGTGTTTCTTAACTGATATCTTAACTAAGTATGATAAAAGATTACATTATTTAACATTCAACAAATTGTAATGTTAATTAAATAACTAACTTAATAATGAATATTATTTAAAATTAAAATTTAATTGAAAGCTCAACTAATTATGAGGGAGAGAGGGAAATAATAAGGAAGAGAGAGAGAGAAAGGAAGAGAAAGAAAGAAAGAAAGAAAGAAAGAGAGAGAGAGAGAGAGAGAGAGAGAGAGAGAGAGAGAGAGAGAGAGAGAGAGAGAGAGCAGTCGATCAGTTCGTTTGATATTCGCGAATATGAAAGATAAGGAAACGAATGAAGTGGTCGACGAAGGCATTGAACTTTAAGTTATGCAACGGTTTCTCAAATACTTATATTCGCGAAGTATTGCAGTCATTGAGGGATTTGCTGAACAACTGATCGTTAATAGTCCGCAAACACCGTCTCTCTCTCTCTCTCTCTCTCTCTCTCTCTCTCT
>JAQIXC010001197.1:0-16218 GCA_034697605.1 Metabelba pulverosa
TATGATAATGTAGAACATTAAGTTGACTTAATTGACTTAACAATATTCGACATAGCATTATTCGACTTAACAATATTTGACTTAACAATATTCGACATAGCATTATTCGACTTAACAATATTTGACTTAACAATATTCGACATAACAATATTTAACATAACGATATTGTTTAATATGACAACGAAATGTGATATAAAACAATTTACTATAAATATGATTCAACACTAAAATTCGATTTCGAAAAATTCGACTTGAATTTATTTAACTTAATAATTAATATAAAATTTTATTATATTAAATTTTGTTTTTATCATAAATGATCCTTTATCGCATATGAAGATATTCTCGCACAAGACATAGTTCTCAAGCCACCAATTCGTTAGTCTAATTATAATAGATATAATTAAAATAAACATTACATATTTAACAAGCTCTTTAATTTTAAGCAACTTTTTTAATTAAAAAACACCTTTGTATTAAGGTACAATACACATGTGTAAACCATACAGTAACTTACAAAGTATGGTTTTGAAAAGTGAGAACTTACTTTTTGTGTTTTTAAGTTTTAAAATCTAAGTTAAGTAAAGATAAGCTTACATAGTTTCATTAGTTTATCACTCCTAATCAACTGTACAGAAGTATACTGTACTGTACTTAATCTAAATACTATTGGGGTCTAAACTTTTCCATAACCAGTATATCAACTGTACATCTATTATCAGGAGATTCTATTCAATTTATGCATTCCAAAGTTTAAATTGTGCTGTATGGTTTTGTCAAACTAAACACAAAATCATTAATAATATTTATTTAATGTAGCATTATACTCGTGTACTACTGTAACAGTTACTGTAGCGGTAGAACGAGCGTGAATACTTTCGAAATAGGCAGTTTATTTTGGATATATTGCCATGTAAGTTGCAGTACCACAACTGTTTATTAATTAATAATAATAACAATTCCATTCGAATTAATGGTATTAACTAAAATTGCTCAATATAATTTTTTGCTACCATTCTGATATTAAAGTTTCAGTATAACATGAGTCATAAACATATGCGCGACAAAATTATTTAAGTAATAATTCTTCAAAGTTATTATTTTACTTAATTATAAATGTGTCAAAATATTTTTACTTTAATGTCACCAAGTAACTTTATATCTCTATTGCCTAAAAATAACTCACTTCAAACTATTAAGCGGAGAATTATTAAGAATTGAGCAAGATGAACATCATAGTCAAAGTGCGGAATAATTTCCATGGTGTTGGTGTTAAACTCTACTTCTACACTGCTATTTTGTTAATGATTCACATGACATTTGTAAGTTTGATATGTTTACAATCATATTTTCAAAACTATTATAACAGGGCTTATTTAACTATTAATACGCAATTTATTTTATAAAATAAAAAATCATACAGGGCAAATTAAAATTCTTAACTATTAATAAATATCATTAACACTAATTATCATGTAATTTGCTTTGTATAAACTGTAGGCCATATGCATCGCAACACTAGGCCCGGCGTTTGTCGATCTCAAGTATATCCTAAACACTTCGATACAAAACATTTCTATCGTTCCAACCGTTATATCAATTGGAAATGTACTTGGCACATTGAGTAATAACTTAACTGCGTTTATTATGTTTTTTACAACAGTAATTCAAACTTGCTATTATTTTGATTGCAGTCGGAGTTCTATACAAATACTTGAACCGACAGTTGATTATAATAGTGTTGTTACTAATTATGTCGATTGCAAGCACTTGTATACCATTAACGACCAACTTATGGCAACTATACTCCTGTGCACTAATTCTGGGCACATGTGCCGGCGCTTGGGTCGCGGCGTATAATGTCTGGCTAATCGAGATTTGGCAGCAAAGAGCCGAACGCGTCTTATTCGTATCGCAGCTCATGTACGGCTCGGGCGCCGTATTGGGGCCACTGCTCGACAGTCCGTTCCTGACGGGCGAACAGATCGCTACGAATTCGAGTCACTCGACGAACGCTTCCACCCATTGGTTCACCAATACCACGGATATCGTCGATGCGGATGAGAGACGCGCCCGACTACGGGTGCCCTTCGGTATCAGTGGTGGCATTCAAATGCTTTGTAAGTATCTATTAGGTTATTTTGCCTATGCTAGTTTTTATTTTCTATTTTGTATAATCTATATAATAATTATATTACTATTTTATAATAACTTAAACTAATTTTATAATTAACTTATAATAACTAATAGTATAAAATAACTAATATAATCTATATAAGAAGTTATATCCTGATTTAACAAGACCATACAGTATTAACATTGAACATGATTGAAATATTTGCAGTTCCACTCGTGCTGTTCGTGATGTTTGTGTTTAATCGGTACACAAAACCGCGAATCGGCAGCGAATCGCGGAATCTAATCGACAAAAGCAATCGACAACTGAATGACGGCAACAATAATCGCGATAAACGCAAACTCAAAGCAATGACAATCGTATTGCTGTCCATCTGTTTGTCGGCAATCAATTCGTTGGAATTGGTTTACTTCAACTTCGGCTCGACGTACTTCCAGTACATCGCGCTGCGAATGAGCGCTTCGACCGCCGCCGCAGTCGTCTCCGTCATGTCGGCCACCTATACGATCGGCCAAATTATCAACTTTTTCGTCGCATTGGTTGTCAAAAGCGAATATATGATTAAATATCACTTCTTCTTAGCTTTGGCCGCGTTTTTAAGTTTAATTTACGCTCAAAACTCCGAAACATTCGTTTGGATCGTAAGCGCCGGCATTGGGTTCGCCGTTTCACTCCTGTTCCCCGCGATTCTCGCCTTTTTCGGCAAATATATCGACATAACCGACAGAATCGCGACAATAGTGTGGATATCGTGCGGATGCGTTAACTTCATTCCTCCGCTATTTCTCGGCGCTTACATCGTAACCGATCCGTCGGTATTCATAATAATTGAAATACTGTTTCTAATTATCGCTTTCGCGTCGTTTCTATTTTTTCTACATATAAAGAAAAATCTCTGATTTTAGCATGCACTATTTATTTCGCATTGTTCAAACATGACATTTACATAATTGGCCAATTGTTTTGTAATATTTAATTAATAAAAAATATTGTCGCAATAAACTGATTAAAGTAAACAGTTTAATAATTTTAGTTATGATTATAGCGACTGTAATGTCGATTCTCTGAACAACCCTTTAAATACTGGTCGACAGACTTAGCATTACTTTCACGCATTCCCTCCTGAATAGCAAGTATATTGATGTCGCGAAACACATCCCAATCCTTTTCGCTAATGTAGTTGAGATGCGGTAAGCATTTTCCACTCCGAATGCCGGCCGGAATGCGCGTGAATTGCTTATTACGGCCGCCCGCGTGCACCGGCACCTCGTCCAGCGATATGAGTTCCTCCATCTCTTCGGCTTTACTAATGAATGCGAGTCTCTGTCGCAGCGCTGGCTTCAGCAGATTCACCAACAGTTTGATTGAAATCTCCATTAATTTGTTCATGCCAATTATGTACATCTTCATTGGAGTGCCGGGCGTGTACCGATTTACCAAGAGCATTGTTTGTCGAAATATACCTTTAATTTTAGCAAATAAAATGTTATTTATTTAACATCTATATTTATCAAGCATAATTTAAAGTTTATATTAATTATTTCAATATAACTATTTCAACAACTATTAGATTACGAAGTATACTATTATATTAATTATTAAAACATTCAAGCCAATCTCAATACAATATTTAAGCCTATTAAAGTAATACATGTACTAATTTCTTCATTAATGTACAAAATGAACTTGTAGAATGTATATAAAATCGTGCTTACTAAATTCCGTGTTATCCACTGAAGTATTGGTGAACTGGACGTAAACAATAAAGTTCTTCTCCTTCGCGTCGAATAGTGTTTTATAAATGTTATAAATACTGTATTTAATCGTCAATTTCATGATATAGTCTTTGGCGAGCCTTAGCCCGAATGGCCGGATGTGGTTCATAACGACGCCAATGACCGGTTGGCCGAACTTCGCTGTCCCGAAGCGGTACATCGCGCCGATGGCATACGCTTCGGACGGAAAGAACGTGTCGTTGATCTCATTGAGTCGGTCCCTATGGAAGTAGTCGAACGCTTCGATCACTGCTCTCTCCGATTCACGCTCTCGGACTACCAATTGGGTTAGACAATCATAATTAGCAAGTCCACGCAAAAATTATTATGCCAAAATAGCCATACATTCATTCGAAACATTATAATTGCTAATATAACTTATATATAATAATTATTGTATTGTAAATTAATTTACTAAATTCTTAACATAAATAAGAATAATAATTAATTAAATTATATTTAAAAATACACAGCGTACAGATGATGTACTGTAGTAAAAATGAGTAGGCTATAAATTAGCAAGTCCACTTACAGCTATGTTCCTGCAAATAGCGTTCGAAGAACCAATTCGACTGTTTGACGGACTCGACATCGCTGGCGGCGTTCGCGCCGTAATGTCGAACCACATTCTCGCGAACGCTATTGATTTTATCGGCGTTCGACTTCTCGGCGCCGCTCACGCCGTATATGACGCTCGCGATCAAGACGTTCAGCAAAACTATGAGAGATTTCTCCAAATTATTCATTCTTTCGCTCAATTTGTTTAAAATTAATCGAATTCTTTTGAAACGAAAATTTTCAAACTTTTTTTAGTTTAAAATTTGTCCTGTAAATGTATCAGCATCAAACTAAAATCTAACCCAAAAATATGTTTTGTGTGAAAGTAGAATAAATCAACCATGCAAAATAGAACTAAACTTGAATACAACAGTTTCTGAACTCAATTAAATTAACGCAGCTTAACTGCATACTATTTTAACCATATAACTTAATATGTTAAAATTTTGTTTTTATTTTAATTTAAAATTATACAATATAAATATATAAATAATCACTTAATATATAAATTATAATATACAAGAGTTTATAATAAAAATAATCTAGTATAAAAACTATACTAAAAAATGATCTAGCGTCCGCGACAGGACTCGAACCTGCAATCTTCTGATTCGAAGTCAGACGCCTTATCCATTAGGCCACGCGGACTCATATAAAAGTTGGCATGCTAAATTAGCAGGTGTTGCAATCCGTTATATAGCAGCTAAATTAATTGTGTATTTTAATTTGTTTCTATTTAACTTGCATATAGAATATATAATTTTCCTAAATATGTTTTATAGTCTTTTATGCACAAAATCTAATTTTAACATGATCCAAATATGCATATTTTAACTTGGTGATTAGTAAAACTGTACTTCTTACTTTAACTGATTTGTCAAGTATAAATAGGTCAAATAAATTTTAGAACAAACTCTCTACATGTATATTTGAACTATTCTGTATATTTATTAGTTCATAATATAGAATCACAATGTTTAAATTTTGAAAATAAAGTTACCTATACAGTATAGCATTCGTTTCTCTTCAATTATTGAATTAAACTTGTTTAAAAACATTTATTTAAAACATAAATAATGAATAAAATAATTAGAAAACCTATAAATTCCGAACATTTATTGACTGAAGCGCTCGTCTAGTAGTGGTGCTGATCGTCGGTCCGCACCATATGTGCGCACATCTCGCCGACGAGAATAGAGGCGGCGTTTGTGTTCGCGTTAATGGGTTCGGGATATACGGAAGAGTCGCAAACGCGTAGATTTGCCACATTCTTCACGCGGAGCCGCGCGTCCACTACGACGTCCGTCCGTTCAGGCGCTCCCATTCGGCAACTGCCGACCGGATGTAAGTCGGAAATAGTCGTCTGTTTGATGAGACAACGGATATATGACTCGCATTCGTAAACAGGTCTGTCGGGGCAGTGATGACAGCCGAGGAATGGCACCTCTATTGGCGTCGCGTATTTCGAAAGCGAGGTATTCTTGAGCAGAAAATAGGCGTATTTCGTGATTTCCACCATATCATCCATGTCCTGCCGGTGCGTTAGGAACTGCGGATCGATTAGGGGAGACTCGAACGGGTCGGCCGACGCCAACCGTATTGTTCCTCTGCTCCGCACCCTAACCAATGTGGGCATAGAGAGCATCAAATAGAGGTTCGCGAGTGTTATCTGACGCGCGTATATCAACACATTCGGCCAACTCTTGTCGTCGTTACTATCGGTGCTCTTGTAGAGCACCGATACGGGAAAGTGAGATAAAACGCCGCTATTATTCCAATATAATGCCTTCAGTTGCTCGATGTTCGGCTCCGGCATAGCGTTGCATAAACTCTTGTCGTGTATTCGGGACAGAATTGGCACCGATATGTGATTCGCGTAGTTGACTCCGACGGGTAGCTTGGCTTTGGCTGCAATGCCCACTTCAGCTAAGTGTTCTGCCGGCCCAATGCCGGACAACATGAGCAGTTTGGGTGAATTAATAGGACCTAAAGAGAAGATTAGACTTAAGATTAATCCGAATGGCATGAGTTGAGAGGTGCGGCAGACCTGCGCTCAAAATCACTTGTCTTTTGGCGAACACTTCGTGCAGTTTCTGACCTCTACTGAACTGAACGCCGACTGCAATCAACTCATTCCGATCCGACTTTTCGACCAATATTTTCGTTACGTAGGCCTTCGTCAGTATGTGTAAGCGGTTCGGGTATGGGTTCGGCTCGAGATACGCGTTCGCCGTACTCGCCCTCAAGCCGTCCCAACCGATAGTCGACTGGAAAATCGCGGCGCCGGCCTGTCGGGCGCCGTTCACGTCGACCGTTTCGTAACCCAATTCGTTGTAGATTTCCAATAACTTATTCAACAATTTTGGCGGATTTCTAGCCGTCGACACTCCGATCGGTCCACCCGTTCCGTGAAAGCCATGGCTGTTGCGCACGACGTCCGGATCGGTATTATTCTCGGATTTGAGAAAAAACGGCAAAACCTGCGAATACGCCCAACCGTTTGCGCCGTAAGTCTGAACCAAATTATCAAAATCTTTTCGGTTTCCTCTGTTGTAAACGAGGAGATTGAGGGCCGAAGAGCCGCCCAATTGGCGCCCTTTCGGCTCATACATGCGGCCGCCCGGCGCGCCGTGGCCCGCGTTCGCCTGACGCACGTTGTAGAAGTTCCAGACGCCCTGGTTGAGCAGCAGCTGGTGCTGCGACAGGCCCGGGATGTCGGTGAGCAGGGCGTTCTGCGCGCCGCCCGCCTCCAGCAGCAGTACGCGCGCGTTCGGGTCGGCGCTCAGTCTGTGGGCGACAACAGCGCCCGCACTGCCGGCGCCGATCACTATATAGTCGTATTGATCGGACCATTCGTTACGGTTTGCGGTCTCTCTGTGTTTCGCGTCTCTTCTCAATGTAATCATCGAAAGCGTCAATAAATGTATTCCCAATTTGAAGAGCATTTTGCGATAATAATTGCGAATAAATTCAATCCGATTTTGCGCTCAATTTTTCGTTTCGATTATTCGCGTTCACCGCAAACTCACGAAAACAACAGTTTAATCTAATCAACAGTTTTCAACTTTTTCTTTCTTCACTTCCAAACACATCGATACGAAATAGCGCTTAAGTTTAAGTTTTATTCTGTGTAAAATGTAACTACCGTAAGCTAAACCTACTTTCAAAAATATAAGTTAGTAGATTAGTATCGAGTTAATCCGTAGCACAAGCTTGCCTATCATGACTAAATTTATGGCACTCGCTTCCTATTTGAACTTAAATACTACTTATTTTCTCATCACCTTGTTAATGAGTAGTTATTTTTGTAAATATTTATATAATACAACAAATATAGTAAATTCCAAGATTTTAGTAAACTATTAGCTACAATGTAGTATATTGTATATTATGCAAAATAAATAAAACATTTTAGAATTTTGCTAATAGACCACTTCTTTCTAATTTACATGTCAATACTAAATTTTACTCATTAACATGTATCAAAAATCAATGAATTAATTTTTGCAACTAATATTAGTGTTCTTAGGTTAGGTTAATTTTTAGGATTGTGCCTACTAACTAATTCAACTAGCATATATTTATTGCTGATAAATTATTATAAAACAATCAATTAATTATAGCAACTTAAACAAAGCTTTTTAAATTAAAAATTTGTAGTTGGTATTATTTTATTGACAGAACAATATACAGTATTACAGGTTTCAACAAATCTAGAATTAACATAATAACAATAAAGTTGACATACTGTTAATTTCTTCCGTATCAAAGTATTTAGATATAACATTACAACATTATAATCATTTAAATAAGTTCAAAATATTGGGCTTTAAATTCTCGATGTTAAGCATGTTTATTTGCACAATTTCGGACATATAATTTTGCAGAATTTTACTAAGTTACAGTACTAATTTGAATGGTATTTTAGATAATCATGAATTGCATTTATTAAATCTACTGATATTACAATAACTCAACATGATAAAAAGCTTATATTATTAAATATACTGTGTAAAATAATAATATTTGAGAGCAAGAATTTTAACAAGATTAAAAATAAAATAAACTAACTTAAGGACACATTCGTAGATACTGTGTAAGATTAGTCATGTCGGCCTCTCTCATGCCCTCATTCAGACAGCGCTTATTCATTGTCCGATATTTGTCCCAATGCTCGCGCGGGATGTGGCTGAGGTGCTCGAGACAGGCGCCGCTCTGGACGCCGTCGGGGATGCGTTTGTAGCCCTTGTGGAAGCCGCCCGCGTAGTGCGGAATCTGATCCAAACTAATGTATTCCTCGATCTCGTCCTTCGGCAAGAAGACGACGTTATCTCTCACTTCCGGTTTCATCAGTTTGAACAGCTGTCGGAACGTGAGCTCGACGATCACCGGCAGGTCGACCACCAGCATCGTGCCCGGCACTTTCGGTTGGTACAGGTTGAAGTTGTCGATGAATGCTTGGAAGTACTCTTCAGTCAACACCAAGTCAGAATGTTAATTTTGTTTTAACTCGCACAATTGATTAGTTTATAGATTTATAGTTATAGTCGAAATACAATAGAATAAAAATATCTGGTTTTTTAAATTTACGCTTGTTACTGCTTGTCTTACTTGCTATCTCACTTGTAAAACTACCGTTTTCGTGGTGGGTTAGACAATAGTAATTAGCAAGTTTACTTAAAAACTCTATTAAATACTCTATAATCATAGTTAGAATAGAGTTAGTTTTTAATAATTTGCACTTGTTACAACTTGTTTTACTTGTTGTTACTCCAAGTCATAGTTATAATAGCCAATAAGATACGCTATAAGTTACAACTAACAAGTGCAAATTAAGGAAATACTCGATTTTCTTAGTATATGACAAATTATCATTGATAATAAATTAGTATACTACTTAAATAAATAATACTTATTGGTAATGCATAATTATAACGCACTAGGGTCTACGTTTCTTATCCGGCTCTTGTGCATCATGATGTAGCCGAGCCGCCCGCCCTCATCCAGCTCCATTCGTGTCTTGTACATGAGGTAAAGCAAATACTTCCTTGCTAGTTTAAACATATTCGTGCTGATGAGTCCGAACGGCTGATAGCAGCGCATGACGATCGCGTAAACCGATTCATTCTTTTTCGACTTTCCGAAATTGATTTGGAAACCCGAGCCGTAGAACTCGGACGGAAAGTACTGGTCGTTGAAGTCCTGCATATTCTCCTTCTTATAGAACTTCATTGTTTTTATGATGCCATTAACTGCTTTCTTCTCATCTCCTAAGTGTGCAAATCAATTAGAGCAATCAGTAAATTTTCAATGCTTAAACAAATAAAAATTTTGTCCAGTATTAATATATTTTACAAATATATATTCAATATATTATGACTGTTATAGTTATGTTATAGTTAAGCAGATTTTCACTTCGATTCTTAATAACCGTTTACTACTATTTATTTCATTGCTAGCTTTGTAAGTAAGCATGCTACCTCCGTTGGCGTCTAGATATCTTTGAATAAGCCAGTCTTTTGTTTTATACAGTTCTAAATCGGACGGATACACTGATCCAATTTTATTTTCGCAGATTTTCACCACACTGTCACGCACATTTTTCACTTTTGTCTCATCAACAGTCGTTTGATTTGACTCAATTGAAACAAATTTAAAATATAAAAATATTATTGTTAAATAATATTTCGCTAATTTCGACATTTTTATGTGCGTTTAACACAATTAATTAATAACATATTTGATATAAACTACTAATTAGTTTCTAAGTCATACTAACGTATTTTTTGTAATAAGTTTAATTAATAATATTTATTATAAAACTTAATTTTGTTTACATTAATTTTATTAAATAAGCAATATAACAAATAAAATTTAATTCAACACTACACATAACATTTAGCTATACTATACATATACTTAACATCGAATTAACATGAAATTAACATGAAAATAACAAAATTTAAACTAATTAATATAATCACATTTATCTTATGCTAATGTAAAATAATAAACAATGTAAATTATTATTAATAAAGTACTTTTGTTAGCAAGTGAAATTTTATCAATCAAAATAATGTTTAGTCAAAATTAAAAATTAGTTTGCGTTTAAACATCTGATACAATTATAGTAAGCTATTACAAAGAGCTAAAATATATATTTTTTAGAATTAAACTTGACTACGTTCAAGAATGCAGACTATATTTGACTGAGTAAACAAATATATCGAAGAATAGTCTCGCAATCTTGCTAAAAACGACAAGAAATAACTTGAAATTAATTTTAAAATAAATAGATATATTGCACAAGTCGAAATTTAAAAGCCGATCTGCCTCTAGTTCCCATACATTATGATACATACATGATACATAGACAAATTACAAACTGATTTTGAAAGTATTCGTACATTTTCTATATTCTATGTAGCATGTGCAAGTTTCAAAAAGGCATTAGCAATCGCGTCTCAAATACTGGTTGAGCGATTTGACCCCCGCCTCCATCGCGCCCTCCTTCACGCACTTGAGATTCTGGTTGACGAGTCGGTCCCAGTCTTTGCGCGGAATGTGTTTCCACTGCTTCAGACAGATTCCGCTTTTGACGCCTTCGGGAATGCGCCGGTACTCGTCGGACGTGCCGTTCAGGTATCGCGGAATCTGGTCGCTGTCGATCCACTTCGGCAGCTCCTTCTTCTGAATAAATTTAACATGCTTTCTTATCTCATCTCGTAGTAATAGGAAGATCGCTCGCACCGACACTTCCATTAACCATGGTAAATCGACGATAAATAGGGTTAGCGGCAATCTCGGCTGATAGAGGTTGTAGTAATCGATAAATATTCGCAAATATCCTAAAACATCAAATATACATGTTAATATTCTACAATAGTTACTACTATACAGTTACTGTATGTATTAAATTATCAACATTATTTTCTGTTTAGATTTGCTATTTATATACTATGTATATTATTAAAATGTTATATTATGTTAGGATGTAAGGAATTTACTACGTGCAAACTATATTACAGTAGCAAGTATAAATCAAATGAACTGAACTGATGGAAAGATTTCGAACACTACTGCGAGCCATCATAATGTAGCCGAAGTGGCCGCCGGCGTCCAACTCCATACGCGATCTGTACATCACGAAGAGGAGGAACTTGCGGGCCATGAGGAAGACGTCTTCGCTGATGTCGTTCATCGGGTAGTGGCAGCGCATGCAGAACGCGAAGGCAGTCTCGTCCGCCTTCGAGCGCCCGTAGTTGGCGTGAAAGCCGGCCGCGTAGAGCTCCGCCGGAAACGACTCGTCCGAAAACTCCTGCAGTTTCTCCGTCTTATAGAACTTCAATGTGTTTACTATACTCTCCACCGTTCGCGCGATACTATCTGCAATATGCACGAGCGTTAGTAACATTACCATTTAAGCAATACACTATTTTCTATATTATTAGGTGACTTCAATAACCGCATATTTATGCAAGGTAAAAAGCATTTTAAAGTTCCATTTAAGGATGATCATATTTGATAAAAGATAATTTTTTAAAAAGTAAAAAATATTTGAGGATTTGCAAACCCCATATCTTCTGACTGATTCATAGTAGCAAGATCAAATTTTCAAAAGCGCTTTTGTAAAAGATATATTTGAAGTATAATTTAAGATATTGATCATCAAAATCGGATTACTAGTTTCGGAGTTACATGCTGTTAAAGATTGCCAATTTTGTTAAATTTCCTCTAATTTTGCATATTTCGGCTATAATTAAATGCTTGAAAATCGGTTTAAACTAACAAGAATATGAAATTATACAGTCAGAGATATGAAAAAATTATACTTGATAAAATACTTAGAATAGAATAGACTAGACAAGAATACACAAGAATATATAATCAAGTTAAATTCTTTAGAATTGAGTAAATATAAATGACAAAAATCGATTTGAGCGTGGTGAAAATAAGTGAATTAGTAAAATCTCTGGTAAACATACTGCGATTGAACCGAAAGTGTCGCTCAATAATCCAGTCCTTACTCTTGAAGTCTTCCAAATCGAGCGGATATATAGAGTCGGGATCTTTGTTGCACTCAGACATCACTTCCTTCCGAATGGTTTCGATCTGCGCTTTGCTAATCGGCTCCGATTTGCAGACAATTAATACGATTGGTATTAATAACAAAAATAAAATGCCATAACATTTGCTAAACGCAGACATTTTCTAATTTAATTCTATAGCAATAAACTTTTCATGCATATTGCCTCAAATAGTTCATATGTTTAAAAACAAATCCTATACATGCTATATTGTCATGCTTAATAAAATCTTGACAACTATATATTTATTTATTTTTTTAATATACCTAATCAATTAAATGTAGTTCTATAGATTTTTAATTAAATTTGTTAAAATTAAACATTTATGACATTTGATTCATAATAAATGTTAAATCAATTAAAAATGTATAGTTTGTAAAGTATAAGTAAATATTAATTATACTGTATAAATATATTTGTTTGACTAATAGATTACACGGAAATACCATATATAATTTCAGCATTAACATTTAAAAATGCATCTACAGTACAATAGTGCTTTATTAAAAATTATATGAACCAATATCATGCTATATATATAAATCAATTTTGATACAAAAATTTAATATGATGAAAAGAGTCTTGTGCCAAAGTTGATAAGAATTTTTTCTAGCAAATTATAGGGTTAACAAAAAATTACAATGCTCATTCGAGCGTAAAATTTGAAAATTCTTTCAAAACTCTTATATTTACTTTTTTGTCGAATGAAATATTGTTTGTAAAACTTATCATAGATACATTTTATTTGTTGCTTCAATAAACAGCATAAGATTAAAAAATAAAGTTGATGGTTAAATATAAAAAATAGAACGCTTTTTTGGTAGATAAAATCAAATGTTTAAGTACGCCACAAGTTCGAATTTGATTATAATTAGTTTGTACAGTACAATATTACGAATGCTGGCCATTAGATAGCGCCGGAATAGCGATGCTGTGGTTGAGAGCGTAGAAACTTTTTCGCAGATAATCGCAAAGTTAGTGAAGTTTTCATCAGTTATACGGAGTTTTTGGCGGAGTTTTGAGCGGAGTTTTAGTGAGGAGTTTGGCGAAGCGTTTGGTTATTATTATGATTACTACAGTATAACTAACAGAGAGTTTTTCGGAGAGTATTTCGGAGAGTGTTTGGGAGTGTTTGGGAGAGCATATCGGCGTTCGCTATAATGGCTGTACGGAGTGGTGGAGTTGTGCCTACATTTCGCTGCGTTCGCTGTATTCGCCAATTTTCAAGGCTTTTTCGCAAACATTCCGCTAATTGTGACGCACTTTCCAATACAATACTGTCGTCGCGATTCGTAATCGCCGTCGCCTCGGAAGGCGATCGCAAACACAGCCCTCGCTCTCTCAGCCCTCTCCCGCACACATACATACGCTCCGCGCACTCCAGTCGCACACTTTCGCAAAGAATGCATTTTACAGTTAGATTCTGATGTAGACTCTCTCTCTCTCTCTCTCGGCGTTCACATCACCCAAACCATTGGCTACGAGAAACATGTGTTTTGTTTATAGACTTTGAAAATTATTTTCTCTCCGATCCCGACGTCGACTATCGCTTTCGCTGTTATATTATATACACAACAAAATTATATTCGCTTTTTTCAAACATTTTTTTTTGTTTCGCCTATTTCTCGCGATATTGTTTTTCGGTGCTCTCTTTTATTATTATCGTTATTAGTATGCACGTTTTTATTTAAGTTTCTGTTTCTTCGTTTTTGTTATTTATCAAGTTGTTTTTTGGTTTGTTGCGAAATTTGGTTACAATTATTTAAGCAGCACATATTCTTATGTTAGCTTTGGTTTGCTTTGGTTAACTGTAAGTCAAACATGTTTATTTAAATGATTATTTCCTAAAATATGCTCACGTTCTTTGTGGCGCTTGACAAAAATTTATTTTTAATTTACTTAATTGATCAAGATCAAATTAAGGAGAGGGAGAGAATTGCGCGAATATAAATTATTATTAGCATTTATTAGAATAATCTTGGTTACTTATTATATGATTGGTTTATAATTCAATCTGTTCGAATTATTTCAAAAATATTAGTTAAATATTTAAAGTTTGATAAATTTAAACAAATATTTAAATAATTGTTAAAATAATGAAATAAAAATTAACAGAAATTATGAATTGTGTAAAAAGGAATTTATATTACTGTTTATGTTTATACCATGTTTATATGTGAAAACTATTACAGTATATGCTTTAATTTTAATTATGGTTTAACACAGTTTAACTCTAAATTAACAAGACAAGTATGCATTTATTTTACGTTTTAATAATATATTTTAATGTTATTTTATACTGTAGATTTAAGATACAACAATTATGAGAAATATATAAATATTAATTATTTAACCAGAATAGTTTTTACTATTAATAAAAATCTAGACATGTAGATCTATGTAATTTATTCATTTGACATAAAAAATTAATAATTGCTATTCTAATATAGTCTAAAATTCTTTCAATGTAGGAAAAGAAACATGATTAATGGGTTTATTTAGCAAGTTAAAATCAATTAATAAGATGTTGGTGGCGCAATTATAATTTTGTATAAAACTCGATCTTATCATTAGTAATGAATGCACGAAAAAACAAAATAAAAATTATACACTTCTCTACAGTATACGAGAAGAGCTAGAGATAAATATATCAAGTTCATTGTAAGTTAGAAGAGTGTTTCTCTAGCATTGAAGATAGTTTTGTTGAACCTTTCATTACATTTGATACGAAATTAATTGTTTTCATTGTCAATGCGTTTGTTTCGCTGCCAATAAATTGATAAATAAATAAATGATTCGACTCTTCGGTACGAAACGCACAAATGCATTGAACAAATCGCTTAGAATTGTCACGTTTTTCCCTAAAATTCTACATAACATTCGCTGCTTTGCATTCGCATACTATGCTACCAAAAACCCATGCACATCTTTCTATTTATATACAGTAGATTTTTTGTTGAGTTATAATTTACATTTTATGTTATAGAAATACCAGATTTGATGCATGATAATTAATTTGATAGTAAAACTTTTGAAAAAAAATTCTGCATTCATTTGATAATGTTAATTTAATTTTGCGAATATTTATAAACATATTAATTAAATTTAGTTTTTAATATTTGCAATCTATTCCTGTATCCCGAATATCAAGGCAGGCGTAAATTATACTGTGTGATAAAGTTTGTAAAAATAGTAATAAATTTAAGCTAATTTTCTATAGAAGTAAAATTTTTAAAAATAATTTATGTAATAAATAAAAACTTAAAACTTCTTAATAGCTAATCACACCATAGCTTCGCTACGAGTAAATCAAATTTTCGATAAAACAGCAAAATTCGAGATAGTTACTTGTTGAATGTGTTGGTGCCGTTCGGATCAGGGTTTTAATAAAAGGTATTTAAGCGAAAGGGAATTCCCTGTTTTGGCTGCTAATCGTAAGCACATGTGAGCACAAAATATATCTCATTTTCATAGATCGTGTGTTTAATGTGTGTTTGGATTTCGAAGACATACCTCCACTCGTATACAGCACTACAAGTCTCTGGCCTTCGATTCAGGCGTACAGAGCCTTGGATTGCCTCTCTCTCACCAAATCTCTCTCTCTCTCTCTCTCTCTCTCTCTCTCTCTCTCTCTCTCTCTCTCTCTCTCTCTCTCTCTCAC
>JAQIXC010001198.1:0-16208 GCA_034697605.1 Metabelba pulverosa
GTAATGAAGGCATTTCGTAGTTAAAACCAATTTGGTCTGAATTTATGACTAAATTTGTGTTATAATTAATTAATTCGTTTTTAATCATATTTTTAAAATTTATGCAATCATTTATAAATTGAATTTCAATTGATTCAGATTTTGGTTTACTATAATATCTTGTTATTTTTCTATTAGTAATTTTATACTTTGTTTTAAAACTTCTAATAAAACTTTCGCCGGATTTTATCAATTTTAATTTTAAATCTTTAGCTTTAATGATAGCCCACGTTCTTAAATCAGCACAATTAACTGGTTTATAATTATCTCGATAATTCTTAAAATTTTCCCAAACATAATTATGAATTTCATTCAATTTTGTAAATTTATTGCCAAAATTTTTACAATATTGTTTAATACGATTATATTGGGTTTTATGTTTAATTAGTTTGTGTTTAGATCTAATGGTTTGAAATTTCCAATTCGGATTGTTTTGCATTGTATTCATTACACTCTTAACATATTCAGGACTTATCTTAAAATTTGTTGAAATATTTGACAATTCGTTTGTATAATCGATATCATCGGTAGTATTGTCTTTAATAGCAGAAACCAATTCAAAGCCATCTTTTAATTCGTTCGATATTTCAATATTTGAAACCAATGGTTCGTAAATTGATATTAATTTCTTTATGAAATTTAAAGTTTTTTCTGCAATTGCATATTCACATGCATTATATGTTTCATTTATATCATCACAACTAACAATAGAATTTAAAATAGAAATTATGGTCAAAATATCAATTGAATCCATATTTATATTTAATTGAATTGATTTAGTTATTATTTGGTAATAGAAAATAAACAAACAAGTTACAAAAAATGTAAATTATTAATGCGTTATAAGTTTAATATATTATTTTATAGTTTAATAAATGATTGTAAAGTTTAAAAAGTTATCTTTCTAAATTATAAAAGTTTATATTTGTAGTCATAAGAATATACAGTAAAACCTAAGCGCGAGTAGTAATTTAGCCGTTGATTACGGCCATACATCCATTCATTCGCCGCTAAATTTATACAAAATACGTCAAGTATAAATATATCTTTAATTTAACATACAATTTAGCCGCAAATAACAAACACAGTTACATACGGCGACGAGTTAATCTAATCTTTAAGAAATGTATTTATTAGAATAATAACGGTTAGTATTTGTTTGCATTTTTTGCCATGCGCAATTTTTTTTTCAGATTTCTCTCCGGTTATCGGTTATTGTATTTGATTATTGCATTTGATTGCAACGGTCTCTCTCTCTCTCTCTCTCTCTCTCTCTCTCTCTCTCTCAAGAATGCATATAAACTCTTGATTTATAAATATTAAAATCATTTACATCTGTGTATTAAATACAAATCAGTTACTCTGTCGTTATCTAATTTATCCAGACGAAATAAAAACCGCAATAAAATAAACTTTGTTAATTTGCAACAAACTTAACTACAACAGGAAAAAGTAACATTTCAAATAATATCATTAGAATTTAAGTTTTTAAAACAAATAAAAAAATAATTTAAATAAAAACTCAATTAAAACACAATTAAAAAGAGTTCAAGAAATCAAAGCAACAAATCAAACAAAAAACGACATAAAAAACAGTCATAACTTAAAAATCTGCTAACGTTACAAAAATCTAACATTGCGCAATGTGATCACCCAGGTCGATAAACCAGATCAAGGAGAAGGAGGGGAAGAGCAACACGACCATCCAGGTGTCGTACTGGGACGCGGCCGCCAACGAGGAGAAGTACACACTCGTGAAGGTGACCAATCGGGACACGACGGTCGACGCGATCCGCGCGGCGCTCGACGAGTTCCGATGCGGCGGCGATCTGCGCGACTACCAGCTCTGGGTGAAGACGTCGCGCGACGACACGCCCTACCCGCTCATCGGCCACGAGTACCCGTTCGCGATCAAGATGAACTTCGTGCGCGACCTGCTGCACCGCTCGAATCTCGACCTCCACAACTTCAACAACATCGCCGCCGACAACAAGTGCATTTTTATCATGCGCAAATCCTACCCGAAGAGCGGCAACGGCGCGATGTTGGAGCGCTCGGCCAAGAAGGCGAAGACTAAGCGCCGACCCATTCAGTGGCCGTTCAAGAAGATCGCCGTCAAAGCGGACGTGTCGATCGACTCGGGCATTGTGTCGGAGCCGACGACGCCGACCAAAGGCAAACTCTTCGGCCAACATCTCGACCTACTGTGCAATGAGGAAGCGCTTCCCAAACCGCTAATGGTTCGTATTAATTGCGATAGATTTGCACAGATTCTTTTTTGCTTTTTACAAGTGTTAAGTCCTTTTAGTTTTTTTTGTCAGAAATAAATTGAAACCAATTTATCATTTGTTAGGAAAAAGTTTTTCTTTTTTTCTCCAATTTTTTCCGTCTCTTTCTGATCCTAATTAACAATTAGTAGCTTTAAGAGCGGTTTCGAGCGTTTTGTGTTTGCTATTCGCAAATTACAACTAATAAATCAAAAAACGCAAATAATTAATGTACTTTTCGCGAACTTTTTTTCGAGAAAAAACTATTAAGTTCGTTTTTGCGTAGATAAGAGTTTTTGTGCAGAAGTCGTGTATTTTTGTCCGAATTATTTCGTATTTTTGCGAATATGTGTTTCAACTTCTCAACTCTTGATTTGTTTCTCCCATTCCTCTGCTGCCGTACCCGTCGGGCACGTGTAGAACATGTTGAAGGAGTTGTTGGTGAAGGGGCCGTACACCATCGGCATCTTCCGCAAGTCGGCCAATGCGCGCGTGTGTAAGGAGTTCCGCGCGAAGTTGGAAGCGGATCCGGACACCGACATGAGTGATGTGCCCATCATTGTCGTCGCCTCCGTCTTCAAGGTAAGCGCCGCATCCCTTCCCCGCGTTTGTTTACATCACAAGTTCTAATAGTAATCATGCTCAATTTTGTTACTAGAAGTTACCAGTATTAACATTGACTTTTCATCAAGCTATAAAAATAGTTATTAATTATTATCTATTATGCTAATAATTTGTTTATGTTAGTTTAGCATGTTTCTTGTCAATTTAGTATTTTCTAATTCAATAATTCGTAGTTTATAAATTATATTTTAAATCACCAAGTTATCATGATTAATTTTTAACAATAATGATAATCTTTCTAAATAATTATCAAATATATTAAATATAATATTGTATCGTGCTAAAGTTGCGTATCCCC
Organism: Metabelba pulverosa; assembly: GCA_034697605.1. Classification (NCBI taxonomy): domain Eukaryota; kingdom Metazoa; phylum Arthropoda; class Arachnida; order Sarcoptiformes; family Damaeidae; genus Metabelba; species Metabelba pulverosa. The sequence goes on from JAQIXC010001198.1 coordinate 3,229, forward strand.
GCCATCTATGGCATTATACTCATGTTTTACACTATTGGTATTTTATTTAATATTTATGATTTTCATCAAGCTAGTTTTTGCTATTTGTTTACGTTATAGATAGTTTATCAAGTAACTATGTCTAACATGATTATATTTACGAAATACTAATCGCATATTTGGCGAAACAGGAATTCCTGCGCTCACTACCCGACTGTCTGCTGCAGTCGGCGCTCTACACGAAATGGATCGACGCGATCAGCACCGGCAACAACATGGAGTGCCGCGATCGGGTGCACCGACTGCTCGAATCGCTGCCGAACACAAACCTACTGGTGCTGCGGCACGTGCTGTGCGCGCTCTGGTACATCGCGCAGCAGTCGGCGCTGAACAAGATGTGCGCCGTCAACCTCGGCGTCTGCGTCGGCCAGAGTCTGCTCAGTCCGAACGCGTTCGGCAACCCGAGCCCCGTTCCGCCCACGTCTCAGCGCTGCGAGGTGAGGCTGCCGGTGCGGTCCGCACATTACTTATTCGCTTCTCTTGGGTCTTGTGCTCGAAATTAGCATTTATTTGGTTTTTATGAATGAGTTCTTAATTTTTTATTACCGAAAAAGTCATCGAATGCCTGCTTTCTATTCGCGATTTATTGAATTATTCACTCTTTACTCTCTTTTTAACTACCGGTGCTCTCAGCGCCGATAGTTGCGATTTGAGAGCGCATTCATCACATCGTTTCCTACGGGTTTTGGCTGTAATTTATTCGTTGTTTTATGCGATTTATTGTTTGATTTAAATAAAAGTCAGATTTTTTTCGATTTTTATGTTAGCACTCATTAAAAAATAGTTTTCGTTTTGAATGAAATTTCCGGAAAAATCAAAAACAAAATTAAAAAAAAGTCTAAAGAATTCACCCAAACAGTCAATCGACGCCCACATCGCAGAACCGAAAGAGTTTTTTCAATTCAAATATAATACGAAAAAACTTTTTATGCAATAAAACAGCGAAAAGATTCGGCAAAAAATCAGATAAATATAAATCAAATAAAAAGACATTTTCGCGAAAACAAACCCAAAAAACAAAAACTAATTTCAATTCAAAAACCAAACATTCATTGCAATCGATATTTGAGTGAAAAGCGAATAGAATTAGGAATTGATTGCAAGAATTGATTAACAATTTCGTTGTGTATTCGACAGGAAATGTCAAAACAAGTGCCAAAACTGATCGCATATCTCATCGATCACTGCCCGGACCTGTTGGGTGAGCACACGCTCGCACTGCTGGGCGCTGTGCCGGCGTCGTCGACGCTCGAGAAGGATCTGCACCAGACGTCGCGCGCCGACTCGGGCGCGGAGGAGTCGGACAGCCTGAACAGCCTCCCGGACAACGGGGTCGGCAGCGGCAGCAACACGAGTAGTAGCGGCAACCGGTGCGACGACTCGTCGATCGACAGTCTCGAGCGGGCGCTCATGGAGGACACGCGCGTGAGCCCGGGCGCCAACCCCGTCGACACGGGCGCGACGTTCGGCAATAAGATGTCGTTGAGTAACCTGAGCCGCGACTCGGGTCTGACGCTCAGCGACACTCAGCTCTACACTCCCGACGACGACGAGTGCGACGACTCGGACCAGTTCAACGCCAACCACACCAACGGCTACCGAAAGCCGTCGCCACTCGTCTACCCGTATCTGACCAAATCGGTGCCGCACTTGGACCAGACGGGCCTCGACTCGTCCGACATTAACGTCACGTTCTCGTACGGACGGAGCGTCGGCGTCAGTATCGACGGCTCGTGTCACGACGTCGTGATGCGTAAGCGCCGGCATCAGGCAGTGCACGCACACGACTACTCGCACCAACTGAACCGCAATGCGCGCAACAGCCCTCACCACTCGGCCAATGGTCACAATAATACGCCGAACGGCCAGTCGGTCGCGCCGTTTGGACACAACTACCGACACAACTACGGCTATAGACCGAACGGTCTGACCGCTCACCACAACGGCAATGGCTATCATCACAACCACTACACTCACAGTCCGGCCCAACACATACCGATCCACTACTCGAAGTCATACAGTTATGGCATCAATGGCGACGACTTGAGCGACGCGGATGTGCTCGACGGCGGCGACAGTCATCGCGAGTACCGCTACCGACGCCCGCCATTGGCGGCTGTGTTGGGCGGAGCACCCATATCGTCGGCGCACACCTTCCACGACCAGATGTCCGGCCAGTATCTGCGCCGAAGCAACTCCGAGGAGAGTCTTGTGCGGCCGTACGCCGACACCGACGCCGAACTGAACGCGTATTCGTTGGGCAACGCAATGCCGTACTCGTCGTCGACGCTGAAGCCGAGTTGGCCGCACGCGGGCGCACACCAGCAGCCGAACGCCGGCAAGTGTTGCAATACGTACGCCAACGCCGCGCCCGAACACCACTACAGCTCACAGATGATCAACTCGAGTGCAAAACAGGTGACACTGCGGGCGGACGTCCACCACTACGAACACTACCACAAGTCCGGCCCCAATGACTACCAGCACAGCACCGGTCGACTCGACACTACCGACGGCACTATGAGTCACGGCGTCGGCAGTCGTATTGCGCGCAACGAGTCGACCGCCAAAAGCCAACAGCAGATGATCGCCGACCGCGTCGGCAGTATCTGCAGCTCAACCTCCGAGACGGCGTCGCAGAGGTCTTCGATATCGAAACAGTCATCCAATGTGTCGAAGCACTCGGTCTCGTCGTCGTCGCTGCGCAGCTCCGGCATCCCCGGCCCGGTCTGTCCGCCCAGCTATCAGGAGACGATGAACCGGAAGGAGATCCTGTGCCGCGCGCAGAGCAGCGCTGTGCCGGCGCCGTCGCAACTCGCGCTCCGGAAGACATCCTCGGCCTCGAACTCATCGGCCAATTCTAATCATATCTACGAAGAGTCGGTTCGGATCTATAACTCGGATTTGGACAACAAGAACAACGTCACGCATCGGGCCGTTCCGGTGCGCGTCAAGAACGGCGGCGCCGAGTCGGCCGCGAGCGACGACACGCGCGCCAATCAGCTGCTGCGCGCCGGCGGCCACAAGCAGGCGCTGCAGCGCGCGGTCAGCGACGGCACAATTCTGCTGACGAACGGGACGGCCGCGAACGCCGGCGCCCGCGTCGTCCGCATCTCTGCTCAAACTCACCCCAACGGCACTCAGTGCACGACCACCGCATCCGAGCACCCGCTCTATCACCCGCACCCGTCGCCCGCCACCCATCACACGCACCCGTCATCCGCTTCACCGCAACCACACGTATCAGTGCTTCAGAGAAGTGCCAAAGACTTCGCGCCCGAGGAGTGGAAGAAGGATATCAACTGCAACGTCGCCACTCTCCGGAAGCTCTTCACGTCCGTCCAGCCGCAGTCGGCGCCGGCCGGCCCGCACTCGGCGCCCATCGACAACAACACCTACAACATCTACGTGCGCCAGTCCGGCCGCCCCGTGTCGGTGCTCATCGAGACGAACAATAATAACCACTCGATTAGCAATAAAAACGTATTACTCAAGCGCTCGCCGGCGGCCCTCAACTGTGTTCAGGAGGGCTGCCCTACCGGCGCGCTCTCCTACGCCGACAATAACAATAGCTACAAGTGTCACGAACCTACCGGTGCGTCGCTCGCGAAGGGCATAACCGTTGTGCACGTCGGCCAGCCTATGGACGGCCAACCGGGCAAACAGCAGATGATTGCCGTCCATAAGCGCACCGATTCGGTCGGCAATAGTTCCGAAGAGGAGTCGTACGTCTGATTCGCGGCTCGTTTTCGCCGTTTCGTCTAATTATGTATTTCTCGCAAACAAAGTGTTCACTATATCTGTCTATTTCTCACTTTATTTTTAAGCATTGAATTCGAAACAAAGTTTTATACGTTTTAAGAATTTATTACATATTATAAGTTATTATTAATTATTGTTTTTTTTTCATCGAAAAAATGTTTTTGAATCGCAATTTGTTTTTTGCAATGATATGACTCGCAATTCAAAGTATTGTTTTTTTTCTTCTATCATGTATGTTTTTTCTATTGACGATTTTCGCCTATCCTGGTTAATTTCGCGATTTTTACAAAGTTACACAGTGCCTTTCTTCATCACTCATGTCTTCCAATCGATATTTGAACTGTTGTTTGAATAGATGTTTTCCTAATGAATATGCAATAAAAATATTGCTTGCTAATTCACGCGTACGCAGCCAAACAAACCCACCGCTTATTATTGGAATGCGAAAATTTGTTTTTTTATCAAGATTAAAATTTTATATATATTTATGTATTTGAGATAATTGTAATGAATATACAGTATATATATCGCGTTTGTATAGAATAGTATAGAATATATTCCGCACTCGAGTCGTGTGTCGACGAGAATTTCACTTAATTTTTACGCTTTGATTGAAATTGTATTTTAAACATAAGTTTTCTGTCTTTTCACTCAATAATTGTTTCATAATTTTTTCGGTGGCTTTTGAATTGAATTCAATTCTGCGATTCATTTGATTTTTTCCCTCAATTTTTCGTCGCTTTTCACGTGTTTTCGTGCGACTAATGAATTGAATTAATGTCTGATTTTTGCAAAACATTTCAAATGTCAAACACAATGAATACGTAATGAGTTTTGTATTGTTTACTGAATTCACAAATCAATGCATTTTTTCTGAATATTAAATAAGAAAATATATAAATATATTTCGAGTGAAAGTGTGAATCGAAATCGCAATTTGTATTATAATTATTATCGAAATAAAAAATTTTCATTCATTCAATAAAATCACGAATTGTTTATTACAAAATAAATTGTTAAAAACATTTATAAATATATTCGCATCGATTACTAAATATCCTAGCATACTAAAATTTAATATTCTATATTTATTAATAAGTAAATTGTATATATACTTCAAAAACTTACAGTCATGTTTGATGTTATGTTAAAAATTTCACCAAGTCCATAAGTTCTATCAAGCAGAAGTGTAGAGTTAATAAATCTACAATAGCTCAGTGGCCGAGTGGATAGAGAGATCGCCCATTCATTTAGAACGCAACTATGCCCCGGGTTCGATCCCCAGAGTTGGCAAGATGCTTTTTTGCTATTTTACAAAATTCAAATTTTGACAATTTTTACCAAAAAAAAAAAACAAAAACAAAATGCTTACTGGTCTCGAACTCAGGTCGAGTTATTCATAGCCACTTACTCTAACCATTATACAGTGTGGAATTACGATTTTGTTAAAATTATAACTCATATTCATACTGCATATAGTTTATAATACAATGTATAATATAACAAATATATTGTACTTATGAAACTTATACTTATACTTTTATACAGTACAATGAAAATACAATAGCTACTGTGGTACAATAGCTTTCGATTTAAATCTCCTAAGGGGCTAAACTTAAATTATCATGTTACTTACTTAACTTATTGATTAAATGAAACCTGTTTATTTAAATTAGAGAAATTAAGCAAATTAATAGTTACAATCTTGAAAACAGCAAATACCTAATTGCATGTCGTATATGTTTAACCATTAATTTTACAATGATAGTTATTCATTAACAAATTTTTAGAAATATTTAAGCATGTTTAAATCAGTACACATTTCGGCGTATATTTTAGCGAAAATACTTCGCAACAAATCGTTTCGCGTGAATCGGATCCAACTGTTCGAACGCTTCCGTCCGAACGACGTCTTCCATCGAAGCGGACATAAAGTCGAAGCAGAAGTCCTCCAAAGACTGGCAGTCGTAGCGAATGGCAGCCGAAAAGAAGTCGCAGACGTTGTCGACGGACAGCACGCGTTCGACAGCTTCAGCGCACTTCTGCCGCAAGTCTTCGTCCAAATACTCGTTCGCGATGTCCAACAGTTCGACCAATACTTCGGTGTCTTTCGTGTCGACCGAATCGGTGTAGAGATAGCGAACGAAGTGATGATACGCCGCATATGAGTGCGAATCGACGCGAACCGTATCGGACGTACTCTCAGACCAGCCGTTGGCGAACATCGACGCGAAATGTTTGGATTGAATCCGAAGAACCGATTTGTTCGCATAAATGCGTTTCACTTCTTCGCTGTCTTTGAGTTCGAACTTCACATCCGAGTGGTCCGGATTGTCGAACGCGGCGGCCATTCGTCGGAGTACTGCGTTGTCGGCACTCGACTGTCGGCTAAAGAGTAATCGATCGGAAATCGGGTTGACTTCGAAACTATAGAAACAAATTGATTTCCAATCGATCGCCGCATCGAATGAGCGGAAGTCCGACTTTCGCGGCGTTTCGATCTGTTCGGAGCCATAAGAACCCCAAATGTAAACGAATCCGCATTCAGACAATGCCATCGATATGGCGCTAATGCGGTCGGCAAACACATCGACGAAGCGAACGGGACAATCAACTCGTGTCGGCGCCGCTCTGCTCTGTCTGTCGTTGACGCCCAACTGTCCCGCGATATTGCGACCGAACGCATAAACGTAGCCATTCTTCGTGAGCACCAGACTGTGGTACTGACCGCAACGCACGGAACGCACATTGCCGTCGAATTCGACGACATGTGTGAGCGTCGGAGTTGGGGAGTACTGGCTATTCGCCGCAACGCCTCTCTCGCCGAAACTGTTTGCGCCCCAAGTGTACAGTCGGCCGGACTGAGTGACCGCTAATAAGTGCTGACATCCGACCGAAATGGCCGCCACTTTCTCCGATTCGAATGCAATTAATGTCGGATTTGATTCGATGTTTGTATCGCCGATTTGATAGACATCACCCGATTTGGCCAATACTATAGTCACTCCCGAATAGAGGCACCACATGTCGGCGGCGGCGATGTCAGCGAAGAACTGTTTCGGGCGATAGAACTGGTTCTGTGCGTTGCGGCCCCAGTGGTAGAGACGGCCCGATTTGGTCAAACCGATGGCCACATAATTGTTGCGATAATTAACTTCAATCCTAACCACTTCCTGACCGCACAATTCGGTGATAGTCTTCGGCGCATCGACCGGATCCAAGTGACCCAAACCGAGAATACCGTTGCCGTTGGCGCCGAAGCCGTAGACGTCATCGCCGGACGTCTTGATTATCACGTCTTTGGAGTCTGCGGTCAAAACGAAGACCGACTTAACGGTCGACTTGAGTTTCGGCGATAGTTTCGACAAAATCTCGTCTTTAATCGCCTTATTGTCGGCCATTGTTTGCACTGAAGAACTGATTCGCAAACAACTGAACGGATTATCAGATTTCAAATTATTTAACACTCGATGTCTGCGTTTCTACGAATAGACTTCAGTTTCGCACAACTAATGTCTATTCGAGTCAATACAAAATTAACTTTTATACTGTATATTGAAATACAATACATAAATAAAGTACAATGTTTTATTAGGAAATTAAATGATACTTGCTAAATAATTGAATAATGAATAATTGAATAATTGAATCATGCCAGTAAATTATGCAATGTGCTGATTTTGTTCTATAAGTTTTTGTTTAATTTTATTTAGTTTTCATATTTTGAATCGAATTATACTTTACTTCACATTTAAAGTATATATCAAATTGCAATATAAAAACTAAAATGAATAATTTTAAGTGTTTTTAGATTAATTTCATAAATGAAATACTTGGCTTATTATGTGAGCAAGGTGAAACTACTTTTGCAGTGGCCGACACATGTTTTGGGTTACATTTTGCACTAACCCGTCATCACTAGCCGCGGGTCAATCGGTAGAACCGATAGATTTTGTCCCGACTCTAGTAATAATCCACTTTTGGAATGCAAACAATTGCATGTTTATATGTTTATATGTATATATGTTTTTATTGCATGTTTGTATGTATATTGCAATTGTATGTAACATGAGCATTTTAATAGCGCAGTGACTCAACTGACCAACAAAAGCTAACTAATGAAAAGCTACTAGTCATCTTTTAGAATTTTTTAAAAGCATGTAATATTTTTACATCGTTTTTGTATCTGGTTCTTTTTCCCTCAATGTACTTTATTCAATATTAGAGCATACGTTTTTACAAGCTAGTTAGGATTTCAGTTTCAATTATTTGTTTTGTTAGTTTTAACTAGATATTTTTAATAATTTATTTTATTATTAATATAATTATTATCAGTTAATTAATGATAAAATGATAAATTGATGATATCACTTATTTGTTTTTGCAAAATTATTCACGTTTAATTAGATTTTTGGTATTACTTCTAAATAATTTAATGATCTTGCTAGTTTTTCAGTTAATTTGTAAATTAATAATGCTATCTAGCTAATTTTTATGAATTTTTAGTAGTTTTAGCTAATTTTTTCCGCTTTAGCCGGTTTTTAGTTATGCCCACTTATTGCAGGATAAAAAAGTATCTAGTTTCTTTTATAAACAAATCCCACTTAATTTGTAACTTAATTTTGTTTAATATTGCATGGTTATTTAGTTATATTGAGTCTAAGTTTAAGTCTGTTTTAATCAATAAACATGGCCGAAATGTTATTTATAGAAATAGATTTGTAATTAATGTTTACCCAGGTTAGTTTTAACTAAATCTATAATTTTTAATTTATATTAAAAACAGAATTTTAAAACTCACAATCTATTAATAAAATTCACCATTTTCTAGAATTATTCTTTTCTCTGCTTAAAAGTCAGAGATAAAAACAAGCAAGGTTATATTGAACGTATATTTACCCTGATGCAAATGCGAAATCTCGCGCTCATAGTCGGACACCAATAGCGTAATAGACAACATAAGCCATACGTAAAGTCATAACAAATCTATTGAAAAGACTTTAAAGCGTAACGTTATATACGATTTGTTTACAAAACCCAAACTTAAAAGTCGGCGAAAAGTAAGTGATTTTTCGGTCAATTTTCGGGTAAATTAATTGCAATTAAAATCAAACAAAAGCCGGAAATTCAACGCCGAATATGAGTCGAACGGACGGCAGAGACTCGTTCGGGCGCTTCGACGACGACCTGACGGCCGCACTGTTAGGCCAGTTGTCATTCGGCGACCGCTTTCGCTACGAATGCGTTGGCAAACAGTGGCGCCGATCGCTGTTTACGGCGACCGCCGAACTGGTCGTCGACGAGGCGTTTGTCGCCGATCTGAAGGCGCGGAAGCGAATCAATTTGCGGTCATTCGGACGACTGCTCGAGAAGTTCGCTTCGATTCGGATCCGAGTGTCGCTGTCGGCGATCGTAGCCATCGATCGCTTGGCGGTCGGCGTCGCCGCCAATGAGGCGGCGATCGAGCGCTTCATTCGCCGATTCGGCGCCAATTTGGTCGCAATTACCGCTAATTCGACGCATTTTACGAAAGCGATCGCCGATTGTCTGCATTTGTGCGCAAATCTGCGCGAATTGGACGCATTGGGCGTGAATTTGGCCGAAATCGTTGGTCTCGGTTCGGCGCCGAGTCTACGCTGTGTCGGCATCGCGTTCGGCGAAGAGGCCGACGACGGGCCGGCGTTTTGCGCGTTTGCCCGGAGTTTGCGCTTCGGTTTACGCCGTCTCTGCGTTTGCGTCGACGAGAATGCGCCGCAAAATGCGGTCAAACGGCTGATGACTGGTTGCCGACAATTGGAGGAACTCTTGGAACTGCGGATCGAGTTCTGCAATCGGGTTCTTACGGATTTGAAAGCGAACGAGAAGTTCGGCAAAGAGTTGGCGTTCGTCGGCGACTATTGCCGGCGACTGAAGAGCGTTTCGATTGGATTCGGCGCCGATTTCTTCACCGGCAGTACGTTTCGGCACTTCTTCCGCGCGATTAACGCACACTTCCACCGCTTGCGTCGACTGGCGCTGCGCGCGTCGGTTGACAGTCGGGCCGAGTATTACGAACTGACGGCCAACTCGTTGCGCGATTGCCGCCAATTAACGCATTTGTCGCTCCACTTCGCAAACAGTCATCACGTGATTAACGACTCGTTTTTCGCCCGAATTGACGCTATTTTACCGAAACTCCAATCCGTTTCGGTGTTTAAGTCGAATATAAGCGACGCTTCGGTCGACGCGTTGTCTCGACTTCGATATCTGCAAACACTGGACATCGAATGGAATCGCTTGCAAATCGGCGATCAATCGCTCGAACGGTTGCTCTACAAGTGTCCGAAAATCCGATTCGTTTCGGTAAACGGGAATCGATTCGAGTGAACGCCGTTTTCAACACTCATTTCAATCGAATTCAGAAATATTTGCTTTTTTGCCAATTATTTCCAAAATGAAGTCGAAATTCATTTATACCGTAATATAATCGATAAAAATAGTATGTTATTGATGACAAATGTTAACTTATCATGCGAACACTAATCGTTGAGTTCATTGTAAACTTTTGTTTTGCATAAATTTTTTAATATGTTATTTGTGTAATATAATTATCATGATTAAAAACAGCGCTTTTGAAACAAACTATTTATTAAACTTAAAAATATTTTTCATTTTTATGTAATTCTAAATCTCATAAAAAATGAAATAAAATAATTGCAAATAAAATGCAAATAATAAATAAATGATAAAATAAATAACTTAAAAATAGTCGGGTTTACAGTATAAAACAAAGTTATCATGCACATATTTTATTGAAATAAAGAAAGCCCATATAAATTTAGTCAATCGTAAATTATATTTTACAAAGATCTTTTTGTCATCTTTATAAAACATATTGCAAAATACATTGCAAAATACTCTATAATCTATAGAGTAAATTGTAAATTATTAAATTCAATTAGTATAACTTTGTGCATTATATCACCTCGTAGCTTTTAAAAAAGTTAAACGTGAATAATTTCCAACACGAAAATCCGGCTCTTTTTTGCGATACGGCTTCGATAAACGACATGACCTGTATTGCAAAATTAAGCAATATACTATCTATAAATAACTATAAACTAAACAATTTAGTTTGTTTTTATAAATTAGTAATTTAAAATTATTAAGCAAATTTACTTTTAATCTATATCTTAAATTTTTAAGCAAACTCCATTTTAAGCCATAATTTATATCTTGATATTTTGGTTTAATATCGAGAGAATAAACGACTAATTTATACGACTTATTCGCTTCGGCATTGACTGCCGACGCCGTGAATATTATGAATAGGAATACAAATGCAAAAACAATCAATACTTAAATCATTATAAATTTCATCATGATAGATAATGGCTTGAATGCGAGCATAAATATGAGAAATACACAAAGAGTTCCGGCGGTTAACCAAAATAGAAATAGAAATTTCGACCAATAAGTGCTGTTATATTCGTGTATTTCTGCATAAATTCTATACACGCATTGAAATAACAACTTGTTACTATTCTTAACGTTGTTATTAATGGCATTTATCTTTATTTTCAAATATAAGCATAACAAATAAAAATATATAACTTGATACAATAGTATATTATAGCAATAATGACACATTAAACCCAAATTAAGCCCATGTATGCATCCAAATATGAGAAATTGTGCCAAGGTACAATTAAACCAATATGAAATGATAACTATTAATAATGCAAATATTGGGAAAGCTATATTTGAATTAAACTTGGCCAAATTCAACAAGTTGCGAGTTCGTCCGATTAGTTTCAAAATTTTAGCATGATCATTTAATCCAATACTATCGGGTGAACGCAAACCGGCCATCATTTGAAATACGGCCAAAAATGTCGGTTTTATACCATTTCTGTAGTTATAGTAATACACGAGTTGTGAACCGAGTGCTAAGCCATCGACAAAAATGGCGCATAAATTTACATAGGTGTTAACTCCGTAATAATGTCCAAAATTGCCAAGCACCATTAATAAATATTCATCATATACTCGAAAACTAATGGCATATCTTATAAAATTAGTGAACACAACGATAAATACGACAATCGGTTTGTGTGCTCGCGATCTATGAACTGAAGTCGCGTTTAGATTATCTCTCGTCAGACATAACACAATTCTATACAAATTGTTTTCCACGTTTAGAATAATCATATTTTGTGGTAAACTTTTATTTGCATTAATTTGTACCATGTTAGTCAGTAGAAGCTGCACTGTCACGGCTAGAATTATCAATAGTTCTCATATAAGTTCTAATGTTGCATTAATATAACTAATTTAAAAACATAAATGCATTAATAGCTAATGTTATTGTTTAAAATAAAATGTAACTCTCATAAAGCGATAATAAAAGTCGACTTAAATAAAATTGATTGTGTAAAATATAATTTGCTATTTAAAATTTAGCTTACTAAGTCTTACAAAGTAATAAAATAACAAAACAGTATTTATACCGTACAAGTTAACTAAGTTTAATAAAAATATGTTATTATGTTTGTATTAATATGTAGCTCTTATAAGTTAGATTATTTTATAAAACAAATTTTATACTATTTTATAATAATATACTGTTTTATTAATGTTAGTTCACTTATTTTTTATGATAATTTATTTATTTTATCAAGGTATTTAACAATTCATTTGTTTGTGCATTAAATGATGTGTTCAATAGGGTGTTAATTAATAATGTTTTAATAATTAATAATAATTAAAATATATTGCAGATATTCTAACAAGCTCAAATAGTAAAATACTGCGATTTTTCTCAATGATTTTAATTAGTTACTATTTATTATTCTAAAATATATGCAATGTATAAATTAAACAAATTATTGAAATAAAATTTGAATGAATTAAATGCAACAGAAGTGACGCTTATTTCGCCGATTCTACCATTTCTAAAGTTTATCACTAATTTTTATACAATAAGGTTTACTGTAAAATGAGCATACTAAATGTGTGCTTGTTAATTATTTATTTGACCATAATTCTAATGATTTTAAATGGTTTATGGTTTAAGCGCCTATTATGAGGGTTTGTTTTGTCACTTAATTACTGTTTAATTATTATTCGAAATGAATGTAATTATAAAGCTTTTGTAAATCAATTGACTTCTTATTTTAAATAATTGTATCTTTTAAAAC
>JAQIXC010001199.1:0-16206 GCA_034697605.1 Metabelba pulverosa
CATCGCTCCCACCGGTGCCTACGAGGCCTTCAAGAAGGGCTGCACTACTGTCTGCAACGGAAATGTTGTCATTGTTTGAGGAAATGTTGAAATAATTGAATAAAATAAGCATTTAAAAAATATTACTTGTCTATAATTTTTATATTTACTTAATAACTAATTAGTTTATTTTAATTAAACATTTAAATAATATTTGCTCAGTTCATTATGTTTATTATGTTCAAATATATTATCGATGACATTTATATAGAATTAACTGTCACTTATGTTAACAAGCAAATTAGTTATTATTTTTTAGTTGAGTAATATTTGAAATTCTAGCTCAAACTTAAATGCCAAATATACTGTATAATTTAGTTTAGACTACACTTTATAAAAATAAATTCGAAAATAGCAGAATATTTAAGATAATATATTAAATTATATTTATTGAATTTGCTTGCTAAATGATGGAATATATGAATTAAGGCAATGTGTCTTAACATTATATTAATAAGAAATACAATGTTTGTATTTTGCACAACGTTCCGGTTATCGGGACAGTCGACCAAAAATATTTCAAACGATTACTGTAAATAGATTAATCAAGATAAGATTTTATTTGTAGATTCATTATAATTACAGAATAATCGAGTAAATTAGGCTTTTAATTTAGAAACGTTTTATATGTATTATAAAGTTTTAATTCTTTGTCTTGAAATCATCGCTTGTTTTCGAACTTCGAATCATTCGATCGATTCATCAGTTTTTGTCGCAAATGAACGCATTTTTCGATTCAATTCACAAATGAATTCAAAACTAATTATTAATTCAAATATGAATTCAAACAATGATTTTATCGAACGTTTGACTCAAAGAACGGATAAATTGTCGGAAGTATTGAATCGAATGAATAATTTATACGATTTGTGCGAAAAAGTGTCCGAATTATCGGTAAATGATTTCGAATGCGATTTGAGTTCTAATGAATTGATTGCGAGTTTTGACACAAATTTGTGTCGAATTTCTGCCAAAACTCGTGAATCGAATGCAAACCAATCGACGAGTGGTTCGACTGATTGTCGAAAACAATCAATAAATCAACGAAACCATGAATGCAGTGAATGTGTGAAGAGATTCCGATATCGTTGTCAACATAGAGTACATCAATTGACTCATTCGGGAGTCAAGTCATTCAAATGCAATCATTCGGATTGCGATAAACGGTTTGCACTGAAACAGCAATTGACTGTACATTTGAGACGACATTCGAAGCAAAGAGACTTTGAATGCAGAGAATGTGCGAAACGATTCGTCACTAATAGCGAACTGAAACTGCATTCGACTACACATTCCGGAGTCAAACCCTTCAAATGCAATGAAAGCGATTGTACGCATCGTTTCGCTCAGAGATGCCAACTCTCGGATCACATACTTAGACAGCATTCGAATGAACGCCCGTTTCGTTGCGATCACAACGAATGCGATAAACGCTTTGCGACGAAATATGGTTTGACGGCACACGAGAAGAGCGTTCACTCGACTCGACGCGACTATCGATGCGATCGACACGACTGCCAAATGCGCTTCAAAACCAAATCCGCACTCAATCGCCACAAACGCATTCACTTCGCTGTCAAACCATTCGCGTGTAATCACTCGGATTGCGATAAACGCTTTACAACGAATAGCAATTTGAGTGATCACTTGCGCCGACATCTGAAGCAAAAGCCGTTTGAATGCAGCGATTGTTTGAAGCGATTCGTCACTCAAACGGAACTACAAAGACATCGATCGACTCATTCCGAAGTCCGAGCGTTCGAATGCCAACAAACCGATTGCGCGAAACGATTCGCTCGGATATCGTATTTGACTGAACACATCCGCAGATGTCATTCGAGTGAACGGCCATTCGCTTGCGATTACAGCGAATGCGATAAACGATTCAAAACGAAATGCCATTTGATATCACACGAGAAGAGCGTTCACTCGAATCGACGCCACTTTCGATGCGATTACGATGAGTGAGAAAAGACATACAAATAAAAGTCAGATCTCACGCGTCATAAACGCATTCACTTGAGAGCCGATGTTTAGCTGTTTTCGTAATCGATTCGATTGTTAACTAATTAATTGAAACATTAAAACAGTTTCCGTTTTGCAATATTTATCTGAATTACGAAATCATATCTAATGTGAAAAAAATAATCCTTTTAATAAAAATACTGTACGGACTATATTAATTATTTGTTACAAATATTTATTCAAATAAAATTTCAAAAAATTATTAGAAAAGTACTGGATATAAAAATAGATTTCAAAAATTTATATAATAAATATGTAATAGTTTGAAAAGAATTAATTTATCGTAAAGAATGTTTGATTTGATTGATTTCGAAGGCAATCCGTAACAGTTGTGTATTGTTTTAGTTTACTATTTGGATATTACTATCGAATTGCGTATAAGATTAGACTTCAAGATATAAATAATCTCATTATTGATTTGGTTGATAATTCTTAGCTATTGGTCTTACGACGCAATATGCATGTTTGAGTACTTAATAATTAATATCAAAATATTCTTCAATAATCTTATAAAATTGTTAAATGTTAATTGTTAGCATGTTAAACGTTCGTTAAATGTTTTTATAAAATTATATTTAACATTAGGTAAATAATCTTAATTAAACTTTAAATATAAACATACTTATAGCAATTAGAAAATGAGTATAATAAACTAAACAAACAAACTAAACAAGATAAAATAATCTATTATTCCAACAATTAAAATTCAATTTATGCTTCAATTACCTGTGCTAATATACTAAACGATAGAAAAATTGCTACATCTTTATTATAACATTTTAATACATATAAATAATATATTATTGAATATTTTTTTACTAATAATAGCTCACTAATGATTAAATAAATTAATTAGTACATTAGCATTGTTAATTTATGTAAAATGATTTTATGTGTAAACAGTAAAATTACTTGTTTACATACTAGGTAGGCATTGATACAATCTATATTGCTACACATCTTTATACATTATTTGTACCATGTCGAGTTCAAAATTTGAATTATTTGCCCATGCTGAATATATAATTTGCTCAAATAGTGAAAATAAAATGAAGTTTCAAAAAACACAATTATTTTATTTTATATTTGAATTATTCGTTACAATTCGATGGCTTTTCGCCGCAATCACAACAAACCCTCAGCTCTGGTCCATAATCGGCGATCCGTTGCACTGCACAAACAGTCGAGTGCTTCTTAATCTATGTATGTTTGGCATATCATTACTTTGTTTGCTATTCCGAGCCGTTTATATTTATGGTGAGTTAACTAATATCATAAATGATAATGAATGAATATGAATAATGATGAATATCATAAATAAAATTCGTTTATCCTGCATGATTTAGGCGGCCAGAATAATCAAGTTGATTTTTTAGTTCGTCTTATGCATGTTACTATTAAATCCAGAAGAGATTTAACCATGCAAAATCTACAAAAAATTAAATTCTTAGAGAAAATGCTTGATTTATTCATGTTAAAAGCGATGCGAATCAGTTGTGTTCTGTTCTTCAGTTTATTATTTGGCTATTACTGTGTAATCGCTTATATTCGACAAGACTTCGAGATATCGTTAATATCGCTATTGATTTGGTTTACACTACTTAGCTATTGGTCTCTCAGCGCCACTTCAATTGTCATGTTTTCCTATTCAATGGTATTTTATTTCGTTAATTACTTGAAACTACTTTTTCAACAATTAAATCAATCATTTTTTGCTAAAATTACAAAAAGTGATAAGAATTTGTATATTTTGCTGCGAAATCACAATCGATTAGCACTTCTGACGAGTGAAGGCAACCAATTGTTTCGATACCTAATGTTTGTCAGTCAACACGTGACGACATTTAATATAATAGTTCTGTTCTATCCGTCGCTCTTCGGAATCGATATATTACCGCTGCGTTTGGCCACTATGTCTGTCGGCGTATTCGGCATTTGTTGGGTTTATATGTCAACCAAATTCTCGGCGAACCTGTCGGCCGAAGCGCATCGGCTCTACATTCCTATGCATTCATTCAACTGTCGAACGGATTTAGATGTCAGGCATAGAATGAAAGTTAGTTTTAATTAATATATCGATTAATTAATTTTATTAATGCAATACTATTTCTAACAGATATTAACATTTATTGAACGCTTGTCCGGACCAGGTATTGGTATTTATTGCTGGAATTTGTTCGCATTTAATAGTCTGATATTTGTACAGGTTAATCATTTATAGATTTGAATGACTATCAAAATTTAATTAATATTAAATTGTGTTATAATTTCTATTAATAGTATTCAATATCAGTGGTAATGCTATTCCTGATATCCGTCGGCCTATTCTCGAATTATTTCAGTTCTAGTCATTGAAATACAAATATTTTATTGCTATAACTCTCGGAATTGTGTGATTGCTTTTATGAAAAATTAATATACAGATTACTACAGACTAACCTTAAACAAGAATATTAAATTAGCAATTAAAACATTTGAATTAGCCTTTATCTCGTACTTATCTATACAGATGATTATATGGTCCTGCTAATCTTTTAGCATTATATTTATCATATTTCTTAATAATTTTGACTTTGAAAATATTTTATTATTATGTAATGTGTTTTTATCTAAATTAGTTAAATCTAAAAACATTAAACAATACTATTTTCAGTAAAATATATGGTTTTACAGTATAAAAAATATGAATATTTCAAAAACTATTCAATCGTTGCGGAATCAATACGAGGTTGAAAAGCTATTTATTTGGCTATATTCGGGAAGAGTTTGTGTTTATACTTTAAATTCATATCAAAATAAAGAAATTAAGCGCAGACATGCTAACTTAAATTTTTAATATTTTTTTGCATGTTTAACTAAATTGTTTAATTTTCTATAATTAAGTCATTGAAACAGTTTTTGTTGTTGTTAAAATTAAACTAACTTTTTATATGTAAGGGGATTACTAGTTTTGACATTATTAGACGTATTATATTGTAGTAATTAAATAATAAAATATTACCAATATCACGAAAGAATACCATTATTGACGTAATTTCTGACCAAATAGTTGCCATCGCAACAAAATAAACAATAGCCGACACAGACATTATGAATTTAATACAGTAAAGCTTATTTATAAGTTACAAATTTTAATTAACATATTAAATGCAAATATAAAGAATGATTAAAACAATAATTGTGATTATTAATTATAGATATTTGATTATTATATTTAATCGATAAGGGGCTCTCAAAATCGCGCACAACACTTCGAACAGTACTGGCCTAAATATTAGGATTGATTTGTTTAAAACAATTAGACAACAATGTTTTAAATTCAGAATAATTATTATTAAAATTATTGTGATCTACATATCCCTTCCATGTGTTCCTAATTTTTTCAATCGGATGTAATTCGGGCGAATATGGCGGTATACGAAGAACATGATGTCCGGCTTTGCGAAACATTTTGTCCACAAAATATTCGGGTGGTTTAGGGTTTTGTTTCACAATTTGCAAAAGTTGTTTCTTATTTAAATTGTTATCGAAATCAATATTATTATTAATTAAATATTGTTTTATGTCTTCTTTTTTTGTGCACTGTATGGGGGTCTTATTGTATTGACGGCTATGAGTGGTGCAGTTGTCCGACCGAAATTACGACCGAATTGGGAGACAAATTTGGGGGCAAATTGTTTTCACCCAACTTTCGAACATTTTGGCATTTAATTCGGTTTTACTGACAATATACTCAGCGTTTAACACAAACCCATTGAGAGAACCGGCGTTTATCACAAAACAGCGAATGTTTTTTTTATAGGTTTCTTGAATTTCATATGTTTGTTGACATCGATTGGCTGTAATGTCTTGTGCGGGACGTTATTGATGTGTTTGAATGTTTCGTCAATGTATACGAAATCCGAATTGGGGTACACTTTCTCCAAACGTTACTTTTCTAACAAAAAACTTTTGATTTTTTGTTGAATTTTGGGAATACTGACCAATTCTATTCGAATGATTTTGTTAGTATTAGTGCACTTATAGCCCATTCGTTTCATAATGCGATAAAATGTTATTCGACTACAGTTTTGAAACGATATATTGCAAACCGGGTCTGACTTCATATATGTGTAGACGTCATTTATGTACACACAGATGTTGCGCTTATTTAAACAATTCCGCCCATAAATTCGTTCTTCAGTCGAATCAGATTTCGCGGTCCAAACAATAGGCCGTAAATTAGTGCCGGAATTGGTTTCAGTTTCGCCAAAATTGACACTTTCTTCCGCACTTTCCGCTCCGAACGCCGTTTCCGAAATTCTTCCAATACGTCCTCGTCTTCGATGTGATGCTTGAAGAACGCCATAATTATATGCTTCGAATGTTCGGTCTCCCAACCCGTAGTTGGCGGTGCTCTCAACGGTGCGCTCATCGCTGGTAATCGGATCGCAGGTAAACATAACACCCGCCGACTCGCAGTCAACCATTACTAGAATGACGACAGCCATCGGTGTATTAATTGTCTGTCCGTAACCTCTCTTATACTCAAAGACTATGTACGAGAACTGAGAGGACCAGCACTTCATCACTGATTCGCTTACCTCTTTCAGCTATATGAGTGATATTAAAAATTAGTATAATGGTAATTTTATTTAGCAAATCAATGAATAGCTATACCTTAAGCGCCCATAAATGTGATTATCTGTCCGGCGGCCGTCATTTTTTCGGAGTCTTTCAAAGCACCGGACGATCGGACGGCAAACAACTTCTTTGAGTAATCGTCGAAATCTGTCTCAACTTCTTCTCGATCTCCGATTCGATACTATCGGGCAATGACTGCAAAGATATCCGTTCCGTCAGTTTCGCGCACTTCGAGCGCAGCTTTTCGACCGACAACTGCGACGACTGTTCCAACTCTTCACACAATGTTGTTCATAGCAATTTTTGCGTTTTCTCGCAGAATCCGTAGATGTTGTCATCATTCAGTCGAGTGATAAATTTCAAGAATATGTCCGCAAATATCAAACCGGGGATCGATGTGACGATATTATAGTTTTTAAAAAATGTTACATTTTACATTATATATGAAAGAGATAAAAAATAAAAAGAGTGGAGAATAATATATAGCATAAATAAAATTAATTGTTTATTTTAGATTCTCAATCTGTTCGATAAGAGCCACACTCCAGAGCTTATTATATTTGTGAAACCATTTGAAATTTTGAGATGTTTCGTTTGTATTTACATTATTACTAAGCAACGGTCTTAGACGTAATTTTTCACTTGTGAATAACTTAATTACTCTATTGGTTGCTATCTGTAAAATATTTGAATCTACTTTACTTATTTTTGCAAAATGATTTTTCTTGTCGTCTGAGCCAAAATAATCTTTATTATAATTTTTATTTTTTCGAAAATTTGATAAATGCAAATAGAAACAAAGTGCAATACTAAATATATCAATATCATTTTGCACATTGTTTTCATTTGGTGAATCAGATATGTTTTGATCAGTATTAGTAATTACACTTAGTAGCACATTACTAGCAATATTATTGCTTTGCTCAAGTTCATTATTAGTACAAGCAGGTAATTCATCTAAAATCGCATTATGTTGTATAGAATTAATTTCTGGATTATTGCATGTATTGTTACTGGGTTCCTGGTTGACTGTTTGACGTTCACTGGTTGATAGATTATGAATAATATTATTTTGCATAGCATTATTTAGTAAAGTATTGTTTTGCGATTCATTAACTGTATTTTCTAGCCCACTATTATTATTCTCTATGATTTGTTCACTGTTCACAACTTGTGTAGTAATGTTCTGTACACTTTGTTCATTTTGCATATTATCTGTTCTATTATTTGACTCATTATTATTCAATTTGTTACTTATAAAAGAACATAAGCTACCTCTAGAGCACGTGCTGCGCCCAGAGGTTGAGCTGCGCAGAGAACACGCGCTTCCCCTCGAGCACGAGGATTTCGACGACGTTTCCGAGTCGCATTCATTATTGGATAATATTGGTAAATTACTAATTATAAAATTATTGACGGTTTTCTTTTTTAATTTACGCATTTTTAATTTACGTTTTCTTATTTTATCTAAAAATAATAAAATAAATTTGTAAAATATATTATAGAATTAAATATGTCTTCCTATTTATTTATAACAAGAATAATTTATGAAAACGAGAATATGCAGTGCAATTTATTAGTTTATTGTTCGATAATGATTTACAGTCTAAACTCGTTATACGAACGGTTCGGGACTAAAAAGTCGTTCGTTATAACGGGGATTTGTTATAACGAATACTGACTATGGAATATAGTAAGCTATACTATAGACTAAATCTAAATGTAGGTAAATAATTGTTATAATAATTTTACTAAAAAACTAATATACTGAGAATATACTGTGACATTTTATAACAATGCTATTTATTGTTCCGAAACTCTGTAGACTTTGCTATATTTCGCTGTTAAAATAAATCCACTGTATATAATTTGTATGCATTGATTGCACGTTTTGTTAGTATTAAATTACGAAATTATATTTTTGCAAATTATAATATAAACATTAACATAAACATTCTAATATAAATTTAAATTTTACTTACTAATCTTAATCTTCTTATTTGTACCAAGTTTCATTTTAGCTTTTAAACATTTTACAGTTGGTATAGCTTGACTATTTGTTTGCTGATTAATAGCTTGCTGACTATTTGCTTGCTGACTATTTGCTTGATGACTTTTATTTTTTAATTGTTGTTTGGTTTTTATACATACTTTAATCATTTTAACAATCGTTTTCGTGAAAACTGAGCTGGAGAGAAACGTGGCTTTTAACTCATATTCCAATTTATTAAATCATCTAATTTTTGTGTTGGTTGTGGTTTCTTGTTGTTGTATTTGCCAGTATTTTTAATATTTTTAGTATTTTCAATATTTTTAAGTTTTCCATCTAATTATAAAAATATTATTCTATTATAATCTCTTAAATAATTATTATAATATGAATAATTAGCGTTCTTATTTTCGTAAAGTTATACAGTGTAAACTTACACGTAATATTCGTAATTTTACAGCGATTTTTATTTATCTTACAAAATGATATAAAAGTTAATTGTTAAAATTGAGATATTTTTTTGTAAAAATAAATAATAGTTTATTTGTTAAAAATTATAATTAATTAATTGCTCAAATAAGTAAATTTAAGTTTTTAAAACGGATAAACATATAAACTAAATTAAATATTTAAGAATAAATATAAATTTAGCTCCAAGAATATTCTAAAATATTTTATATTTTATATTTATTTGAAAATGTAATAAATTAATAATCTTATTACTTTACTTCAATTTATAAACTTAATTGACATAATAGTAATAATTTGTGCAATATTTGTATGTTTGTAGTAATAAATGAATTAATTTGCAACTATTTAAGTATTTTTAAATTTTACATCAATTTTTGTAATTTTACAAACTTACATGTAAAATTACATGTAATTTTAGACCCAAAATTTATTTTACGTAAGATAACGAACGCTTAGAATAATTTAATACCTGTATATTATAAAATTGTATTTAGATTATTCCTCAGTGTTACTAGTATTCCTTTATAACTTTGAGCGTATTGAATCATTGCATAAACATCTATTACTTTGCTATCAACTGTAACCATCGCTTCTATAATACCCTAAAATAGTACATGGCAAATAAACATTAATAAATATTAAACATTAAGTCCAAATATTAATTTTAAAATATTTATCATATAATAAC
The DNA here is from genome assembly GCA_034697605.1 of Metabelba pulverosa. Classification (NCBI taxonomy): domain Eukaryota; kingdom Metazoa; phylum Arthropoda; class Arachnida; order Sarcoptiformes; family Damaeidae; genus Metabelba; species Metabelba pulverosa. Next base: position 9,837 of record JAQIXC010001199.1, read on the forward strand.
TTGATATAAATTGAGTGTATGCATATATCCGTATACCTGTGCATTCTCCGACTATTCTATATAGATATTTCTTTTGCAAATATAAATTAATCGAATATATATGCGTGGTAAATAAAAGTCAACCGGCGCATTAAGTATGACGAATATTTATTTAGTGTATTTGATTAAATAACTGCCCATTTAGAATTTGCCGTATGAAATGTCAATAAATCTAGCGAGGCATATTTTTGGGATCAGTAGTAATTAAAACAGTGTAATTTTTTATTAATTAAAAAGCCTATTTGCAAAGTACATAATATTGCGCAATTAATAGTTTTTCTTAAATTATTTAATATATTAATATAATAAATATAATTTTACCAATAATTTTATTTCTTCAATATCCAAATCGTCATTCATTGTAATAATATTATTGGTAATATTTACATAAGAACAATTAATATAATTCATTAATTTAATTTAATTTTAAAATAAACGCATTAATATAATAAATAATTATCTATTAATTAAACAATATGACAATATTTTTAATTATATTTAATAAAATTATAGTTCATAACATAATTTAATAAAATTAATATTTGTAGTTTATATTAAATATACATTATACCTTGTAATTTTTTTATATTTAAATTTAATATTTATTATATAAAAATTATATATAATTAAAATCGCACAGTACAAATACAAATATATACAAACATAGAAAGATATCATACAAAATATAAATATAAAATGAAAAGAATTTAGAATCTTAGTCTTTATATATCATCATGGTAAACATACAGTGTATCATGTTTTGTTGAGTATTTATAATGTGCAAAAGTAGTGTGTTTTATGCTCGATATATTATTTAAATTACAGATTTTCAAAAATTAGAAATATATAATTTAAAAATATACAATAAATCTAAAATTATATTTTTGTACATTTTAGCAATTATTATCTATTATTATCTTTAAATTAGTTATGCAAAACGTGTAATTGTGAGCATTATATAAAGCAACTATTAGCGCATCCGGCGCCCAATCAATATAATTGCAAATACTTTTTTGCATTATGTTTATTTGAAAAAAGTTTAATGACATTGTCAGTCAATTTCACTCGCATTAAGTTACATTGATAATATAGTCCTAGAACTTATAAAATAAATTAACTTAGGTGAATAACCTAGGAAAGTAAAAACATTTATTATCTATTTGTTTAACTGTAGTGTAAATGAATTGTCTAGTGCCATGTACATTGTTCAATGTTGCGTTACGTCAATGACGAGCGGCGACAATGCACTCGCACTTTCGCACCAGATGTTGTATATGGATAGGGAGTTAGGTTTCCATATACTCGACTTTCTTCTACCAAAACCTGCACAAACCTGCTTGGCTATTAATTTTCGCCAATTGTTTTAAACTTTTCAGAATTGCACAATTGCAGTGATTGCATTCGAATTGATAATACAGTATATTAATAGTAGCATGATAGATTTGGCTTGTTTCGTCAACAAGCTATAGATTTGCGGAACAAACGCATTGCGAGCAATGAAACGCTGAAAGCAATACCAAAACTGATTAGTCGTTAATCAAATTGAGTCAAGAATTGCGATTTAAATTGAATGCATAATAGTGTAGAAGCAGTGAGCAGTGCATAGAATCGGCGAATATAAGCGCCAGAGTTATCGTTGCGAAACCATAGAGTGAAGCGGGCATTGCGAACGCACGTCATGTAAGACTACATCGAGACCTACGCCCAGACACTAATTGGCTTCCGATTATGTCTTGCCACGTGTTGTGCGTGCTGTGATGTGCTCTGCCTGTGTTCTGCTTGTGCTCTGCATTCTGTGCATTCAAACATTATGTTTAATTGGATTCCTTTGCACCGATGGCTCGCATTGTTGCTCAACGCCATCAAACGGATTGTTATGTGTTGCCGCACAGACACACTTATCGCCAAGTTTTTATATTTGCATTACTTTCCATTCGATTTCACACAACACTCAATATTATTAAATTTGTTATATTTGTTATTATTGTGATTTAGTGCCCGATAAATTATATACTTGTAACATTAAACGTCGCAAGGTTTGCAGTGCAGTCCTGTGAGCATATCATGTCTTCACCGCCAACTCGGGGCCGATGCCATTAAAGAAACTGAAGTAGACCAACGACAAGGCGTCGGTCGGCGGCGACATCAGCAAAGTAAAGACGACAGTAAGAAATACAGCTTTTCCGTCGAACCGAAGGTATGTTTCCATTACCGATACGCCTATTCCCTTCCACTCCCTTCCACTCCCAGCTTCCCGACAGCCCATTAGCACTTAGATATGCAGAGTTCAAATGTGCATGTTTAATATACTGTGTTAAAATGTGTCGTGTTATTGATAAAATGCTAAATATATCGAACGCGTACATTGTATCTGTGCACTTTTAACTAATGCGCCTTTTTGTTGCCGTTATTATCAATTTTGACAACTTTTTTGACACTTTTCATGCCATCTAGTCATTGCCAACGCATTGCCTAATAAACCGAAAATTTCATTAAAACTTTTTATCTTTCGCTAATTTTAATCGATTTTTTCTACTTTATCATTCGCTTTTTTCTCGTATGTCAATTCGATGTTTGTGCACAGTAGCAATTTTAATTAGTTTCTAGCGTATTAAATTTTTTCTAGTTCTAAAATTAGACATGCTTGGCTTTAACTTTAAATATCAAGTTTTTATCAAGTTAGATATTAGCAAAAGTAAGAGTATGAGTAAAAGTGAATTCTGCATGCTAAATTAATGGCGAGCAAATATCTAATTTTACTCATAAATTATATTTTCGGGTTTTAATAAAATTTATACGTTTTAACTCATACTTATTTGTTAGAAAAAAAACTATTTGTTTAACAGATCTGAACCTCAAAACTAAGTAATAAAAAATTGAGTGTTTGCTCAACAGCTTTAATATTTTTTAAAATTGATCATGGCAAACAATTTGTATAGCTAATTTATTGTTTCTGTTTTTGTACAGTTATTTTTTCGTGCCTAACAGTAATAGTATAATTCAAATCAACTTTGTCAATATTGCTAAATTTATGCTTAAACTAGCTTATTTAGTTTTAATTCTTATTTAGACAGTAAAATTAATTGCTATAAATAATTAACCAAGTATAAATTGCAATGTTAAAATTAGTTTTAGGAGCTTGCTATTAATATTCATGTTTAAAATTAGATTTAATCCAAAAAAATGTTGAAATAAAATAAGCAGCAAGTTTATTTTAGCATTTATATGTACAGTGCATTTTTATATACAAATAAATTTTAACAATATTAAATATAAAATTAATATTTAAATTTCGACTATAAATCAAAAATGTGTAATGGAATATTAATCCGTTTACAAATAAACATTTATAAACAACATGTTTGGAATTTAAGAATTTAATTTTAGCATGCAACATTATTATTGCTGCTGATATATCGCATAAGAATTTTAAAACAAATAAAATAATTATTAAATTATTGAGTTATGACTGCAATTGCAAACATTGTTTTCTCTTACAGCTCAACGTCGCACCGGAGTTATCAGCGAACCAAAAATTTTTAAGAAACGCCGTTCAATATTGGATTTGATGTCTGTTTCGCAAATATTCTGCGAGTCTTTCGCCGTTTTTTAGGAAGAATTGCATTGAAATTCTCGTTTCGCTGACTCTTGTGTACAGAATATTTCGTTTCTAATCTTTTTTCTCTTCGCTGACAGTAATATGTTTTTCTCCTTTTTATTCCGTAAATACCTGTGAAGTGTATGTGTGCGCTATTATTATTATTAATTGACTTCACGCGAATATGGTTTTTAAACAGATATTAAATTCAATCCGCGTTTTTGTCAAATGTGTTGAATTTTTTCTTTTTTACATTTTTTGTTTTTGAGAGAAAAAATAACATGTTTGCTGTTATAACAAATATATAGATAATTATATTTTATAATATATATTTACAATTTCAAATGGAATTATTTGCCCTCAATATTGACTCGAAAATAAAAATATGATAACATAAGTGTTTTGCAAACAATTTTGAAATTGTTAAAAACGTATGACAACTTATTCTATGCGTTTGGAAACAGAATATCTTTGTCGCACCGAATGGGCAAAAATGTGCTCTTCTTTCAACAATTTCTGCATCATTTATGTAAACAATTCTCTAATTTAATGACATTTTTTGCTTTAATTTATAAATAATTACAACTAAACAACAAAATAATATAAATAGTTATTTATTTTACCAAAATTAAAGTTAAACTTAATTTTAATTATTCAGTGCAAATAAAATAGAAAACTTTCATGATAAACGTAACTTATAAAATAACTTATGATGCTAAAATGAATTTTGATTGAATTTATTTGGCATGATTATAAATCTACAAATTATCTTATTAGGCGTTTAACTTATACAGTAGTAATTTTAAGATAAAATAAATTACTAATAACAAAAAATTAGCATTTATTATTTTTATATATTTGCCTACAATGAGATATATATTTAAATATTTTATAAAATAGAACTTTTCCTACATTACGATAATTTAAATATTTAATTATTTTATTATTATAAGATGGTTTGTTTATTAATTTAATTTTATATTCTGATTAAATTAATTAGATGCTTAAATAAGTTTTTAGTCGCTGTTTACAAAAGCCTAAGTAATTCTTATTTAATACACTGAAAATTTACTCGAATTGTAATTTATTAGGTTAATAAATCGCGATATGAATAAGAAATGATGATATGAACAAGTTCAATTTATACTATAAATAATAATACAAATTAATCATAATTTAAATACATATTAATTGGCTATTAATTAAATAGAAACAAACGAGGTAGTTTAAAAATAATTGTTTAAAACAAAATAGATCAAAATAGAGCAAATGCTTCGGCAGTGTTGGTCTCTGGGCTAAGAACCGCTGATCGATCTCGAGCTGCTTCTGCAGGGATCACTACAGTCAACACAGATATGCTTTTAAAACTGAAGAAAGGCGTCAAAGAGGTGTATCTTCCCGTACGTCCAGGTCTTCCTAAACATCAACGAGTGTCGGTGTCTGCAGCTCTCGTGCGACGATGGGCTTCGGCGTCGAGCGTAGCGATGAGCTGCTCGCATGAGTGCATTGCTCGCTGACAGTGTATTGTTTACACTGTGCTACAACAGCCATACTGTGTGTGACGCAGTGTTCTCGTCTGCACTCTACAGAACATTGGACGTTCGCTTATGTCGCGCTTTAACGGCTTTGTTACACATTATTGCACACAGAGCTAAAAAAAGTTAGACCTCCGACACCTTATAAATAATTTAAAAATGCAATTAATTAATTTATTTATTAAAATTATAATTTATTAATTTGTGTTCACACTATACTCACAACTACTTGCATGATAAAATTAAATACCAATAACTATCATTAGCTAATCAAGAAAATTGCAAATATTTGATATGTTTTTTATAATAAAAATATGTGTGGAACAGCCATTCTTAATCAAACCCACTAATCAAACTCAAAAGACCCACCTATTGACGAACAGTATAACTAGTCTGACTTTACACTGAGTTTACGCTATATAGTCATTAGTGAACATGTGTTCATCAATAGGTGGAGCCTTATTTGACAAAGTTTCAAAATGGCTGGTGTGGAATTAGTTTTGAGCATGGTCAAACGAAATTCGCGGCGAATTTGCGCCGAAAAACCCGATCGCAAATATGTGTGTAAACCCTAGAGAACGGTAGACACTAGTGAATAAAATGAATGAGACGTAGAATAGAGATAACAGTTTTCGATAAAAAAAGGTATAAAACGTAAGCGTCTTATCAAAAAATGTTGACATTCTTTGCAAAATAATACAAATAACGGCTAATAGAGTGAAAAGCAAATAAAATGGAAATTTTATTACAAATATTTTAATTATATTTCTGCCATCGACTGCATAACTGCTTTATTCGTAATGTCGTTACGATTTGTATTCGAGAGCCACTAATTCACATGAGTCACACAATACGCGAATATATTATAAATACTATAAAATTACTAATTTCGCTAAAAAATACTGTACAACAAATGAGAGCTAAAAACAGCAACTTATATGCAGAATGGAAAGCATTATACAAATTATATTTTTACTATTTTTTCATACATTTTAAAACATATAATTAATTTAGTCATGATTTAGAACCGGGAATGTTTAAGTTACCCTAAATCAATTAAAAAATCACTTGAAATATACTTCAAAAACTTTTATCTATTAAATAAACGCATTTAGTCAATTCTTTTTATAATTTTTATAGATATAGTACAAATAAATTATTCTGACCATGTACTTTAATAATTACTACATTTGTGAAA
>JAQIXC010001200.1:0-16195 GCA_034697605.1 Metabelba pulverosa
AATTGACTATTAAACGTTATTTTACCCAATGTCAAAAATAGACATGTAATTTGCAATTTAGACATGTTTAAAAAACTAATACTTTTTAAATATTATTTTAAATTAAACTTGATAAATTTACTGCAAAATGGATGTACTTTACACGCATCTATTTATAATCTATGAGAAAGTATTTTATTTCGGATAGTTTCTTATATCATCAAAAAGTATCTAATTGTTTTTAATTCTTTATATTATAAAGATAAAATATCATTAATTCTTGGTAAGATTAAATTTTTTAGTATACAAAAAATTATAAAATAATTATTACATAATAAATAATATTTTATTATAAATATAATTATAAATAAATAGCTTATAATATTAATAACATAAATATATACTTTAAATGTATTTCGCAAATTACATTTATTCATTAGCACTATGCATTAGTTAACATATATTTTTTAAACATCTAAAAATAATTTTGAATTATTAAGTAAAATAATAAATAATGTCATAAATTTACATATAAATAATATGTACAAACTAAGCAATGTTATTCAAATTAAAGTTTTAAATCATTCCAATTTTTACTAATATTTATAATTATAATTCTAGCAAACTTTAATATTAAATTAATAATTTGTAATTTATTTATTATTTATAATTAAGCCAAATATTTCTGATATTTAATGTATGTATTTTGAATAAAGTATGCATTGAACATTGTAATTAGATTATTTTAATTATAAGTAAAAACCTAGCAATATAATAAAGTGCCACTGGCAAGTAGTACTAGAATAGAACTAAAGACTTGTAGATATTTTTAAGAATAATTCTGGTTTGAACTAACAATTTCTGACTAGCAAACCTATTTATAAATTATTAAATGCATACTAAGATATTTGAGTAATATATTTGAGTGATGTTTGATATGCTAATTTTATATGTTAATTAAAATTATTTAATTAATTGTTTCATAAAATCAACATATTTAATATGGTACAATATTTTGTGTTTGTATACAAGATATTTTTGTTTATTACATGTTTTATTAATTAAGTATGTTGATTCCACAAAAGGCAACGCGCTGTTGCAAGAATGCGCGATCGTTTCGGGCAGCCGGTGCTCGGGTGATCTCATTCGCAATGTAGGCATTTATGCGGCGGACAGTCAGAGCGGCTGTTTCGGCGACGGCGTCCGTCGTGTGAGTGCCGTATATCGTCGCTACGAAATAGTCGGCAAATACCAGGCCTTGTGCGCACTCGGCTCCGACGTCTCGACCTATGATCACGCGGTAAATAAGTACGGGTTAGTCGCTTCAACCCCTAACGTTGTCAAAAAATAGTTGTAATACTCAAATTAAGCTAGTTACTTTTTAAATAAATTAATAAATAAATATATGTTGCACACTTTTAGAAAAAAAATCATATTAATCTTAATATTTACACAAAAAATAACTTTATTAATATGAAGGTTTACAATAGTTATACAATAGAATTTGATAAGACTTTTTAATAAAATACATGATTAATTTAAACAAACATTTGAACAGAAATCTCGGGCTAGATATACCTGTATAAGTTCAAAATTAAAAGTAAATCTGTGCATTGCGCTTAATTAGCATTACACCGTATAAATAACAGTGAATATTAAACAAGGTTAAATTGTAGCAAAACAATATTTCAAGTTAAAAGCGATTAGACTAAGCGCCGAAATGGCGATAAATGCGAAATAAAAGAGCGTTTCGACGGCACTCGGGCTAACAGTCATGAGTGCGACGGCGGCCGCTATGTTAGCGCTCAACGCCAACGCGTTGTACCACTTCTCGACCGACTGGCCATCAATAGTACCGAACGGGTAGAAGAAGAACATGAAGGCCAGGGCGTGCGCGCTGTTCGCCAGGAGCTGCTTCGTCGGCTGAGCGCGAATGCCGGCGCCCGTATAGGCACAGACCCAGGCGAACATTGCCAGCCAGTGCAACCCGATTACGGCGCCGGCATATGTGCCAAACCGCGCGATCAGGAGCGCCAATAGCACTACTCGCGATAAGATAACTATGCATAATTCCGATTTTGTATGCTTGGTAAAAAGCGCTTTCACGAGCTTCGAAATGTATACGATAACCCAATTGACATTCGAATTAATAATTGCCTAATAATGATTAGTTTTAGAATATTAGCACAATTTAAAATATAATTAATTTAAAATATTATCTAGTTAAAATATAACAACAACAAAAATGAGCAAACCTTCCAATTAGTGGATTCCGTTCGAAACGGTTCGCTAATCAGGATATTCAACGCAAAGTAGTGTATTATGTATAGAATCGACGCGAGTATAGTCAGGTATTGTAGCAAGACTATATATAAATTAAATAAAATGTAAATTTATTCCTGGTAAATATACTAGCAATATTTGTGCTTAAATTATATTACGACATACGGGTGTAAAATGCGCGGTCATTGGTGTCCGTATTGTTCAGAATACAGAGTTGGAGTGTTAGGTGGGGCAACGATTGCAGCACGAAGTGGTAGAGCCGCAGACTTTTCACCGTCATATATTCTCGGCGCAACAGGATTAATTTTATATCTGGTTTAATCATCTCTAAATCGTAATCGAGTAGATCGTAGTAACGCATAATAGGCGTCAATAGCAATGCCGTCAACGCGTAGCGCAACCACTGCTTAATTGACGCGGCTTTCGGTCGGCACTCGTATCTCCACTCAAGCGAATAGATTTGCGCCGAAAATGTGGTCATTACGAGCGCCGGCAGTGCAACCAACGCGACGGTTAACCAGCAATACCTGAATTATTGCAAAATAAAGATTTACATGATATTATTATCAAGTAATTCAAATTTATGTCAATATTAATTTAATCATATTAAACGTAGTACATTAAGCATACTGTGTAAAAAACGTAAGCATGTATATTTCTTACCAAAGCAGTTGTTCGCAGTAGTAAAACGCGGCGACAGAGATGGCTAATCCCGTGTCGAGCAGATCGACGACAATCAATGTGCAGATAAGCAATTGGTCGCCGAAAGTCAGGCCGAGCGCCGACTCCTCGACCAAAGCATCTATACCGTCAATCGGTTCGATCGTATTATGCGATTGGCGGCCATTCGCCGCAATAGACGGCTCGGCATTCGCGTCGGAGTCGACTGCAGGCGCCGTTGCGACCGAAAGCAAAGTAACGCCATTGCTGTTCGCACTCTCGGCGGCACTCATGTCGTTGATATACGCAATATCTTCGCCCAACTGTTCCGATATTAATAGTAGTTACGAATAATTATAAAATATACTGAATAATTTTTAAAATAATTTGCGAAAATTAAACAAAAGTGATAAAAAGTCTTAAAGTTTACTTTATCGAGTTGAATTTTTCAAGTTTCAGAGTAAAATAAGAGCATATATGCCGCACAAAATGCTTTTGCACTGCTGCAATGTCCACTATGCACTGTAAACTTGCGTTTATAGTAAAGAAATAATTTAAGCATTCATGATAATTTATTATTGTGCTTTAAAACTGCTATTTTTTGAAACATATATTTTTAGTTGCAAAAAATTACTATTGTGCAACACGTAACTTTATGTAGAAAATTATTATTGTATTTAAACTGGTGTTAAAATATTATTCATGGTAATAATACACTTCATATAAGAAATATACTGTATATTGTACTTAACAAAAAATGCGATATTTAATACCAAAAGTATTTATAAATCCAAAGCACAAAAATTATTTGGTTGAATAAATAAACATTCTAAAAATGTTTGCATGATACTTGATTGCGAATAACTGCTTTAACTGCGAGCACTCAAGTTATGGAAGCATATTTAACCAAGCATATTTAAGCAAGCATATGATTCGGTGTGTAAAATGCAGTAATTAAAGCCATAAAAAATATACTGTGTACAGTAAATAGTCTATTGCAACTTATATGCTGGACGATAGTAAAACGGAAAAAACACATTATTTAATTCATTTGCGCAGTTAAACAGGGCTAAAGTTTAGAACATAGTATTTCTTACCATACTTGCTAGTTATTAAGAAGACAAATACAAACACTTCATGCTCATGTGTTTAAATATAATTTTTGCATTTTTGTTTGAAGTTTTTTTCAGTAGATCTCTGTCTGATTCCAAGAATTAATAAATAAGATTAACAAAAGTACAAAATTGTTTTATGCATGTTTTATTTATCTATCTCTCGCTTTGCACTAAAAAGTATCATGTTCCACCGCATTCCAGCTCTATGCTTAGTGGGATGGAGAATGGCTGAATAGTTCGCATCCAACGAGACTATCGGTGCTGATCGCTAAAGTAGTTTACTGACAAAACACTCGTACACTCACAGTAAATGTTAAAGTCTTCATTAATTGTGTCTTGTTTTATTGTAAATTTTATATGGTTCAATCCCATTAAAATATTTACATTCATATTACTATTTTTGAATATTATCGATGAGGTACCAACTGTGCAAACAATTAAGTGCTGTGTAAATTAAACATAAAAACTGACTTAATGAAATTATATTGCAATGTTTTAATTCTGCTATTTTGTTTATTTTGCTAAATATGTTAATAATTTGTCGAAGAATTAGCAAGCTTACTATCAACAAAATAGATTAAAGGTGAATGTGTCATAATGGCCGAGAGCGCGTCGGTCGGCGCGGAACAATCGCCCGGTGCGGACAATGATGCAATGAGCGGATTATATGTCGAGCCGCGCGGCGCGCGGTGCGGAACACCAATCGAGCGGGTCGTTTGCGTCGCGAGCCGGGCGTCGAACCGGCCGTTCGGCGCTTGGGACGAGTGGGCGCTTCTCCTTGCAATCGCATTTTTTCTGCTCGACTTCGGCACGGATATCGCCATTGCGGGCATTCACTACTATATTGGCAACTACTGGTGCGCATACTTAATCATATTAAAAAATTACCAAGATTAATATATATCAAATGTTTGCAAATGTTAACATGCTAAGATAATTTTTTATACACTGATTTTTTATATTGATTTCAAACATACAGTTGCTAAAACAACTAGTTATTTGCAAATAGTTATGTTTACTTTGATTATTTATTATGTATTAACAATGTATTAAGTTAAGTCATAATTATTTGTTAGATCAAGTGCATTTTTTTTAACATTAAGCATTAATTATTAATTATTCGCACAGGTACGCGTATCTCACCCTGTTCATCACGTTCACGCAGGCGATGGTCGAGTCGATTCACTCGATGCGATTGTACGTCTTCTACGCGCGTCGGCCGGATTTGCTGGCGCCGACGAGCCGCGACTGGCTGTTGCGGTTCGCGTTCGCCTACGTACTGCTAACGCGGGTGGGCCGTCACGTCGACGCGCTCGTCTACGGCGCGATGTCGCGCCGTCATGCCCGCTCGACGCGCGCGCACCGTATCTACATGCAGCAATTCGCGCACGAGAGATCGGCCCTGGTGTTTTTGCTCCAGAACAAGCGCTTCGTCGAGTTTCCGCTCCAGTTTATGCTTCAAGCGTATATTCTCGCCAATAGTATTGGCCAACCGCACGGCTCGGACCCGGGTTCGTTGCAAACATTAACTATTTGTTTCGCACAATATAATAAATAAAAATAATTTATAAATGTGCATTTTATATTTTGAATTTAATGTTATTATTTACTGATAATAAATTAAATTATAATGAAAATATAAATTATAAAATATTATAGCAAGCGCAAATGTTACAAAATAAATATTTGTTAAAACAATGTTTATAATAATTTTATTATGCTCAGTTAGCGAACTTCTTTGTACAGTATATACAATATATCCAGGCTATCATTATTGAATTAAAGTAACTATGTAATAATCTGATTATAATTTCATTCAAATAGTTGGCATGCAGTTGTTCAAGGTACTCTTCTCGTTGGTGGCTTTTTCATACGGTTTCGTATCGAATTACTTTACAATTACATTATACGTGTATTTACATCATAGCACGACAAACATATGGGTGAGTATGTGTTAATTTATCTTCTATTATCAAGATTATTTTAATAGAAATTTTAAAAATTTTGCAAAGTAAAAGAAATTATAAACACATTTAATACACTAACTTATTAGCATTAATATTAGCATTATTAATTAGTATGGAACATTGCATCTAAACAGTTACTTTATCGAAATAAATATTTACAAAATTAATAACAAACGAAATTTGTAAAATTTATATAAAAGGTCATCGTACATAAATGCTTCTCTATTTCTTTCGGATAAATACAACAATTACAAACATGCCTAATTTTGCATTTTACTCATTTTATCAAGGCAAAAAGTCCGAATATTTGGTTTGATTTAGCGATGTTGCTGTTGCGCGTGCTACTACTGCCGGTGCTGTTGCAGCGCTTCGGCATACGCGGCGGCGCCGTCATTGTCGGCTACTGGGCGCTGACGTACGCGTGGATAGTCGCGCAAACGAGCGCCGAACCACTGACGCGACGCGTATGGGATCTGATGACCGCGTATCAGCTCATGTACTGCTTTGTGCCGATCACCGTACCGATTAGCCACACGGGCCGGTGCTCGTATGTCTGCATCTCATTTGCGGCCAACATCGCGGCCGCCGGCGCACTCGTAGTTGTCAGCGCGAGTACCGTCAAAATGTATTGTTATGTGGCGTATATCGCCGTTTCGGCGCTCACACTAATTGCTTATTGCTTATTTAAGTACGAGGCCAGTTCGACCGTTCGCCACGTTTTCGGACATTATGCATAAATTTATACTTGATTATATTACCGCGGTTTTATACTTATAACATTGCATTTATTTTTATTTATGCGTAAAAGATCAACATTCAATGCTTACCTAAATATATTTTAACTAAAATAATATTACATTGATTAAATATACTAATATAATAGTTTCAATATTTTAAAACTACCTTCGTAATAATTAAAACAAAACTTTACATGTAACATTTCAAATGTGTACGTTAACTTGATGATATATCATTAAATTCCAGATAAATAAATAATTAAATTATTTATAAACGTATATTTTATTTTTAATAAATTTTTTGTGTAACAAATTATAAATTAATCGAAAAATTAAACATGCTTGAATTGTTGAATTTGAAATATAAAAAACTGACATTAGTTTAGTTTCGGTCAATATTTGCCGTGTTTGCGGTTGATTTGCGTGAATACCGGTAAAGCGATTACCGATCGGTCGCTCAAGAGCTACGCCGAATGCGGTCATCGATAGAGCGAAACAAATGCCGAAAATTGAGTTCAACTTTTCGTTTGCCGTCAATAGCGATATTATTAATCTATTTATTATTTAATATTGATTTTATTAATGTTTGAACATGCTTATTTTAAACATTAAATAGATAGATTGTATTATTGAACACATGACTGGTAAAATAATAAAATAAAATACATATTTTTATTTGAAATAATTATTTTACAAAGAACGCTCTATAAACACAAATATTTAATTATTCCATAAATTATACAAGTAGTAATAATATTACGTGGTACATAATATTAATTATACATTTAACGTAAAAATTGTTTTCAAATTGACGCCAGATGTTATATTGCCCCGCCAAAACATACTGTATAAAGTATAATTACTCACTTCATAGCAGCGAAAATAGTTGATTGTAAAAAATGAATGACAAGAGAATCCAACTGTTTTTAAAGCCATTCGCTCAATTATTAATTGCGACTGTAATTAATAATTTAATCTTAGTTATTTAATAATAACAATATTAATTTATATATTTTATAATAATAGATTATAAATAAATATAAACAGATAAATAGATATTGGTGCTGTCTGGTAAATATATGTTGCCGTGTTAATTATACATATAAAAATATATATTTATGTAAAACATACCTTAATTTTATATTTAATTACATAAAAATTATTTCTATATTTTATATTTAATTTTCTGACATATAAATCATTCAATCGTTTATACGATTTGTTTGCTTCGGCATTGACTGAAGAAGCCGTAAATATCACAAATGTAAAAATTACGCCCGTAACAAATAAACCGTAAATAAACACGAATTTATACAGTAGCAATTTTAGAATAAAACATAAAATAACCAAGATCACAACAATTATGTTTCCGAATGTAAGCCAAAATATTAGTAAGATTTTTGACCAGAATGTTTTGTCGTATTCATTAATCTCTCGGCATATCATGCTCAATGCACGAATTGTAATAAAATTAAACTTGCTGTTAGATTGTTTAATTTCGTAATTAATCAGTTTAAGTTTAATCAATAAATAGCAGCATAAAATATAGAAATAAACAACTTGGTAAATAAACAAATTCCAAATCATATGACCACCTAATACATAAATAAGCGTGTTTGGTATTACAAAGAAAATGTTCTCGGTAATTGTTTTGTAAAATATATTTGGAAATATAGTGATTAATGTGATAATAATTGGTAGTAATTTTACATTGTTGAATTCCACGATCTTAAATAGCATTTTGGTTTTGTTTAGTAGTTTTATAACTATTTTAGTATCATTCAGGCCTACACTGACCGGCGGTCGCAAACCAGACATCACTTCAAACACTGCGAGAAATGTCGGTTTTATACCCATTCGGTAGTTATAGTAATATAATGTTTGAAATAATAAGCAGAATATTCCAAATAATATCATTAAAAAATTAAAATATATTCGCATTCCAACGTATTGCGAATTATCCGCCATAATTACCAACCAATATGAGTTGGCATTAGATTCCATTATTATTATAAATCTAACAAGATTAAGTAATATCAAAATAAATACAAACAATGGTTTATGTATTATTGAATTTGCTTGTGGATTAGCATGTTTAGTTCGGCATAAACCGATCAGAAATAACTTGTTTGCAGCCGAATGCATAACTATATTTTTTGGCAATAACTTATTTGGATTAAAGTTTAACATGTTTATATAAAAACGTCTGTATGATAAATACGATGTAATTTATAAAGTTTATATGCTGAAAATTATATTACCTCATAGATATGTTAAATAATGTTTTACACGTTATTATATAATTATACGTGTTAATAATTATCTGTGTTTTTATTAATATATACAGTATAAACAATACTAAATATCAACAAGGTCAATGTCAAAACAATAATGAATATTGTTATTTAGAAACTTATATAATAATGTTATGTAAAGTTAATTACAAAAACAAAGAAAATAGTTGTGTAAGCATGAATAAGCGATAAAATATTTGCAAAATTATTTGTGTTGTAACATTATTAATTACATAAATTGTATTTTTTAAATAAAATTATTTTATTGAATTCTACAATTTTATACAAAAAAAGTTTTATATTATTTTTTGATATTTTCTAATAAAATATTTTTACCATTATACTAATCTTTAAATATATAAAGCTATTTATGTGCAGAATTTTATTGATTATTCAAAAACTAACTTCCTAAATATAATTATTAATTTTACATTTTATAAATAAATTGTGTCTACAATATAAAGTTTATATTATAGAATTTATTTTTAAACCAACATTCTTTATACAATTAAGTTTTAATTATTACGGAAAATTAATTAATAACAATAAAACACATGCCATTATTTAAAGAAAGCAGATTTATTGAGTCTAGCAAGCATAATAGCTTACAACTAGAAGATTAATTCAAACAAACATAATCTGTTTTGATTATGGTCTCGTTATTGCAAATTTCTATTTGGTTTATGAAGTTTATAATTTTTGCTATTAAAGAAATTTACATGTTATTGTAATTTATTCTATAAAATACTTGTTTATTTAGGCTTATATTATACTGTAGTTTGTCTGTAAATCTGCATAAGTATTTGTAAGTATTTAAATATATTTGTAATATTATGTTTATAATTTATTAAATTTACAGAATAAAATATTATATTTTTAAAACTTTAATTAATATATTTTATAAAAATTATATGAATAAATGGAATAAATTTTAAAATAATTGTTATGTAAACAATTATTTATATAATATGTTTATTTCCTTTTTATATTTAAAATTAAAATTTTAACAGTGTTATTTTATAATAAATATAACTATATCAATTATTTTATAATTAAGATTGTTTTTTTTGTTTTAATTACTACTTTATTTTAAACTATATGCATATTAACAAATCTGTGCACAAATAGGCACTGGCGCTACTTTCTATGTATGTAATACGAAGAGATTTGCATGGTGCAATGCCGCCCGTGCTTATTTTGGCCAAGCATTGCAAATTAATATTATTTAGTAGCTGTTTGGTTTATATTTAAAAAATTTTTAATTATATATATTTTATATTTAATTAATCCAATTGATCTAAATGCATTTTTAATTATTAAACTAATTTAAAATATAAATAATTGGTATATTGTGAATGGAAAAAAAACTAATTTTAAAAAATTCTTTGTGTTAATTTTAATTTACACAGTATAAAATTAATAATAATTATATATATTTTTTTGTATATTTAATTAATCAAATTTATCTAATTGCATTTTTAATTATAAAACTAATTTGAAATATAAATAATTGCCATAATTTGAATGGAAAAAACTAGATAAATTAAAATTATGTGTATATATATATGAATATAAAAAATATAATAAAATAGAAAATTTACTTAAAATTTTGTTTAATTATAATAAATAGTAAGTAAGTTTTAACTGTTAATTGTTATTTCATATATTTAAAAAAATAACTAAATCTATTTTGTTACAAGACATATCTCTGGTATATAACTATAAATTGTTTCTATATATACTGTATAAATGATGGAAATAGATAACATTATTTATGTCAAATTATTGGTATATCTGCTATGTCTGAGCGGTTTGTTATATCAAATATTGATTCTGATGTCGGAATACATGAAAAGCGCGACTGTTGTGAACACAAAATTTGTGTTTTCAAAGTATAGGTGTTTGCCAGCGATTACAATCTGTGTGCCAACCAACTATTATATACATGATATAATTACTGAAAAAAATACCGCGTATTATTCGTACCAGAATTTTAAACAAATGAAAATATTAAACGTGTCAATAACAGAAATTAAAATTTATTATGAAAATAATGTAGAATTTTATTTAAATTTTTATAAAGGTATTGAAAAACAAAATGATAAAAAGCTAATATTTAATAAAACAAATTTTATTGTTTCAACAAGCATTATAGAATATAGGTTGTATATATGCTTTACATTATTTTCAAATGAAGTGATAAAATTTTGCAACCGAAGCAAGCGCATGTACTTAGATTATTTTATAAATTGGCCAAAATTAAGCTTACCTAATAAAGATATTTTACTTTTATTGCATCCGTATAATAATTTATTAAGATTTTTTAACAATGCAAATTATATGCAAATTAGTTTGCATTTTAGTTATGATATAGTGTTTTCAACTGTAGAAACGCGACTATTGCCGCCGCCGTATGAAAGCAATTGTCGTACTTATGGTTCGGACGACAGCTATAGTCATAGCAATACCCGAACTGATTGTCTCAACAAATGTATTATTTATACATTGAATTTAAAATACAATTTGTCGTGTATTCCAAATAAACAAAACTATTTATTTAAAATACAATTAATTAATACAACTGCAAACTTGTCGTTTTGTGTTAATAAAAATCACACAGCTAAATATTTCCAAATTGCAAAAAAAAATGTGAAAACAATTGCAATATCAATTGTGTAAAAATGTTTTATTACTTTGAAGTTCTAACGAGATATACTCTGAAGACATTTAGGAAGCAAACCATAAGTATTAAACAAAAAGCAATTATGGATACAGTGATCGAACATATGCCGCCAAATGATTTTATGTCATTTATAGCAGAATTGAGTGGACTTTTCGGCGTTTGGTTTGGCGTCTCTGTACTCATGGTTATCGATAAAGTGATTAATTATTTTATAACATTTTTTATTAATAATAATATAAAATTGCAACAAATTTTGAAAATTATTATCATATTTTTCTGCACAGCTGGATTAATTTACTAAACATCAATATTAATATTATCATATTTAAATTACAACACAACAATTTCTTTAAGATTCGATAAAACCACATTGACACAAATGCCGGCAATAACTTTATGCGTTAGCTCATTAATGTCATTTGAAAGATATGTGGCTAAGTATCCAAAACATGCATGGTTATTTGAGCAATATAAGGACAAAATTCAAAATTTAGGTGATTTAACTCAAAATAAAATTAGATTTAATGTTATTAGCAAACTTAATATAAAATATAAAAATAAATTTATGAAAATTATAAAAAACTACAATTTAACATCTGGAGAAAGTTATAAATTACTATTTTCCAAACTATTTATAAACTTAACAATAAAATCTGCACAGCTAAGTATACGGGACACTAATCCAGTTGAATTGGTTGAAAATCAGTTTTACCTTGCACAATGTTTCACTTATTTTTCACATTTGCGAAAAAAGTGGAGAAATTTGACAATCGCGCATAATTCAATAATAAAAATTAGCATGGAATATAATCGAAATTTATTGCCATTTCAATTGTACAACAATTATTATTATAATTATATTCATTCAGGCTATTCGTTTGTAGAATATATAAATTCTATTGTATCCAATTTTGGATTCGCCTATCGATTAGAATACAATACAATATATTTGCAACTATTGCCGGCGCCGTATGAATCCAAGTGCCGGACATATGATTTGGACGACACAAATAGCCACATCAATACAAGATTTGATTGTAAACACGAATGTTATCTTAAATATTTAGCTTCACATAAAAAAAATTACTTGCATTGGTTTTAGCACGTTCAATTTTGTGCGACTATTTTGGCTAATGAGAATACCATATTATCCTATATGTAACAAAACGGCAGATTACCTTATATTACAACAAATAAATTACATGTTCGATCTATGTTACAATAAATGCAACTTTTATTGTTTAAGCAAACGCTATAGTTTGAATATTAAAGATCAAATTCCGTTAGAAAACGAAACCGACATGGCAATTTATTTGCGACATAATCGACAGCCAGATCTGTATCTGGATCATAATACCGGAAATGAGTTTTATTACTCTATTCTCGAATATATGCTCATTATTTGGTCTGTGGTTGGGTTTATCGATTCGAGAAATTTTTGAATATTTTGTTCATCATATTTAAAGTAAAAGTCCTACTTGTATACTAGTTATTATAAAATAATAAACGAGAAACTTATTGTATTTTAAGCATTTTAGGTTTTGTGATCCGGATAATTAAATGGTTTGAAATGAATTACAACAATTAAAATACTTAGCTATTCTCTGATCAAGGTGAAACTACGTTCGCAGTAGATCGACACGGTTAACAATAATATTTAACACTAATATTTCAGCAATCGCCTAGGGTCAGTTGGTTCCAACGATTGATTTTGTTACGACTCACATTCATTTGTTTAATAATGTTTGCTTAATTTATACCTATTTACTTAATAAGCAATACTATGTTTAAAATTAACATATATAATTTAAATATCGAAAATGGTATACAACTTTTTGTTTGCCGTCAATCAATAGCATGTACTTTTCGATTATCAATCAACTTTGTAATATTAAAGCTGATTAACGCTGAATACTAGGCAGCAGCTATTGTTGTAATGCCCGGACGTAAGACCAACGCTCGCATCCTATTCAGTCGAACGATCGCTTCGTTTCAAATCAAATAATCCAATAAATAGTTACAGAAACTGATGAACAGAATCGTCGCCGACGTCAGCCATAGGCCAAGTAATAGCTTTCGGTCGGACTTCGCGGCCGAGCGTTGAATAGATTGAATTCAAAAGGAATTTGATATGATACATTAAATTGCAGAATTTTTTATGTTTCAAAAAGAATTTAACCGACTCGAAAGGCGACATGGTTAAATTTGGGCATATTCATTTAAAACTTAATTTCCTGACATATTATCAAATATGTTTTAGAAATTCTTTTTAATAATAGAAATATTTAATTGTTATACATATTTAATTAATAATCATCTCAGATATTTTCAGAAATAACACACTTGATAAAGCAATAATCTGTGTAATAGATAATTTTATAATATATAAATTATATTAATAAAAATATACTGTGTAATAATTACTCACCTCATAGCAGCGAAAATAATTGATTGTGAAAAACGAATGGCAAGAAAATCCAACTCTATTTAAAGCCATTCTTTCAATCATTGATTGCAACTATAATTAATAATGTTATTTTTACATAGTTAGTAATATTATCTATCTATATATATATATATATATATTAATCTATGAAATGGTAATAAAATGTATAATAGACATGGTAATAATTGTTAACTGGTAACATGTTTAACATGATAATAAATCTTACCAAGTCTATTATATATATATTCATTATTTCTAATAATATACACACATAAAAAAACGGTTATAAACAAAGTAATAAAAATTTTACTGCATAAATATACAGTATGTTTGAGTAAACTTACCTTAATTTTATATATAATTGTATAAAAATTATTCATATTTTTTCGACTTAACTTTTTGCAATAAATAACATGTAATTCATTCAACAATTTATACAATTTGTTTGCTTCGGCGTTGACTGACGACGCCGTGAATATAACAAATGTAAAAATTGTAACAGTAACAAATAGGCCATATAAAAATACTAGTTTATACATTAACAGTTTTAAAATAAAGCATAATATAACCAAAATCACAACAATAATATTTCCAAATGTAAGCCAAAATATTAGCAAGATTTTTGACCAAAATGTTGAGTTGTATTTATAAATCTCTTGGTATATTAAGTTTAATTTACGAATGTTTTCAAAATTAAACTTGCTATTAGTTTGCTTAAATGTATAATTAATAAATTTAATTTTAATTAATAAATAGCAGCATAAAATATAGAAATAAACAACTTGATAAATAAATAAATTCCAAATCATATGACCACCTAGTACATAAATAAATGTGTTTGGTATTACAAACAAAATGTTCTCGGTAATGGTTTTATAAAATATATTTGGAAATATAGTGATTAATGTGATAATAATAGGTAGTAATTTTACATTGTTAAATTCTACAATTTTAAATAGAATTTTTGTTTTATTTAATAGTTTTAGCAATATTTTAGTATCATTAAGACCTACACTCGCCGGCGGTCGCAAACCCGCCATCATTTCAAACACTGCGAGAAATGTCGGTTTTATACCATATCTGTAGTTATAATAATATAACGTTTGCGATAATAAGCAAAATATTCCAAATAATATCATTAATAAATTAAAATATAATCGCATTCCAACGTATTGCGAATTATCCGCCATTATTACCAACCAATATGAGTTGGCATTAGATTGCATTATTATTATAAATCTAACAAGATTAATTAATATCAAAATAAACACAATAATTGGTTTTTGTATTATTGAAATAGAATTTGGATTAGCATGTTTATTTCCGCATAAACCAATCAAAAATAGTTTGTTTGCCGCCAAATGCATAACGATAGTTGATGGTAATAATTTATCTGGGTTTAAGTTTATCATCTTTGTTTTATTTTGTACAAAAATTTTTGTACTGTACAAAGCAAAACGCTAAATGTAATATTTTATCTAAGATATAATATGTTGTAAGTAGCGTTAGGTATACAATTGCATATAATTGCAATATTACGTGTTAATAATTATTTGTATTTGCAAATAATATTCGCAGTCAACATATTAGCGTATTAGCATATTAGCAAAACACTAATGACTATTTTTTTCAACACGATACAATAATGCTATACATGTATACAATTATACATTATATGCTATAACTAGTACAAGCAAGAAATTAGTACAATTAAGTTTTAAAACTAATTAGATTTTATTTATTTTGTTATAGTATATAATAAATTCAAAACTCGATGGATAATTACATAATCAATATTAAGTAAGTAATAAAAATAATGACTTGTTTATTAATTCATGTAGTAACATTGTTTTGTGTATTTAATTTCTATTTATACTTTAGAACTTTATATAAACTTTAAATATTAATTAGTTTTCATAAGTTTTTACATTACATTAAAATTTTATCAAACATGTTAAAATCAATTAAGACATTATTAAAACTATCTAATTAAATACTATTATGTAACAATTTTTACTTTACTCTTACTCA
>JAQIXC010001201.1:0-16187 GCA_034697605.1 Metabelba pulverosa
TAGTAAATAAACTTTAATCATTTTTTACTCAAATTTTTATACTGTATTAATTAATGTTTTTGCTAATAAACTTTAATCAAAAGCACTCGGCTGCAATCTTTGATAGCGCTGATATATATGCATGATAAATTATCATTGATAATAGAAATAGCAAGTAAAAATAAAGCTCAAGTAACAAATATGTCATTTATTATGTAATTATGTAACGAATGTACAAACAAACCCCGTTTTCGCAAAACTAGTGATTGTATTCATCAATATCTTCGAGATTTGTCTGTCGTCTTCACTAAAGCCAATAGAATAGCGGAACGGGAGGCCAAACGTCGAGACGATATCATTCCCGTGACAGACACCCATCCATTCGCCGCAAGCGCTCATCACTAACGGACTCTTAGTCTTATAATTATAATAGTATTGGTAGACATTGGCACCGATGCGGTCATTACGGAACACACTCTTCGCAAACTCCATAGTCGGACACGTGATGTGATAATCGCCGAACGCTATGCCAATCGTTCGGCGCAACAGATCGCGATTTGACTGCGCGGACAGACCCGTAAAGTAGAGTTTCGCCACTTCTTCGCTATCGATGGTCGTGTCCGGCAGCAGGCGATCGGTCAGATTCTTGAGCTCATCGTACGCTTCGGCGAACGTAAAGTTCTTCGGCGAGTGAGGGCTGTATTTGATCGGATCGATGAACGCGCACAACAGCATCGATCCCTCGTCTTGATTGGTGCCAATGAGCAAGTTCAAATCGCGTTTGAATTCACCATGCTCCAACATCTGTTTCGACATTCGCGTCAAGAACTCGCCGTCGACTACGAAATCGATTGCCTCGTCCAACAGCCCTCGCGACTGGTCGTAAAGCGCCGGCACTTGTACTAACTTATCTGCCGGTGCTTTGCGCAGACAGTCGATGATTTCGGGCGTAAAGTGCGGACTATTGTCGGGATTGCAGTCGAGAAGCGCCGCCTGTTTTAACCAGAACTCGAGAGCGGCGGCCGGTTCGCCCATTTGGCGCACGTTTAGCACCGCCGCCGACTGCATAATCGCGTTGGAGAACAGTTGTCGACTGATGGGTGACTGGATTAGAGCGCCTACCTGTGCACTGCCGGCGCTCTCGCCGAATATGGTTATGCGATTTGGGTCACCGCCGAAATTCTTAATGTTATTGTAGACCCACTTGAGAGCGAGCGCCGCATCCCAGAGCGCCATATTTCCCGGTCCCTCGTCTGTGCCCGTGTAGAGGTAGCCCAGAATTGTTAGCCTGCAATTTGTAACATGCTTATTTTTGAGTATATTATTTATAAATTATTATTAAATATTTTTGTAACTATAATTAAATTATGCCTACTATATTAATTATTATTTGATTAATTTGTTACTTGTTTATTTGTTAATTGCCTATAATTAAGTTGTACATGGTAAAGTCTGCAATGCACTACTGTAACCATGTAACTTGAAAAAACTACAAACTGTAACTTATTTATTCTGGCAAGTAGAAGGTATTATAAGCAAGTTTGATTTTATAACTTTCAAGTCCACCCGAATGGGTGCGACAAAGAGCGTGTATAATGTGTTCAATATATTGACTCAAAGGTGTAATAAGTGTAAAACGAGTGTAAAAATGCGCAAAAGTGTAACAAGATATAAAGAGTGTGTTCAACAAGGTTTAACCATGCTACAACTACATCGAGTGTCCGTATGTATGTCCGTATGACTGTCCGTATGATTGTGTGTATGAGTACTACCATAACCAATAACCCTAAGTATCCGCGGATTACTACCTCTGTTCGCAAATCCAAGTAGTAGGATACTTTTTGCTATTTTACCAAGAATTTTTAATCAATTTTATTTGAATAATAATTTTCACTTAAAAACATAATAATTTAGCAAGCTTAATTTTTTTACTGTATATGCTAACAACTCTATATTAAAAACTTGCTAATAATACTTGTAAAGTTACGAGTTGTAATAATGTTTCATGCTAACTTTATCCTGCCCTTGGTTTTTACCTCGTACCTTATGTAGACGTCTAATGTAGACATTGAACTTTTTAATATGTATTAATAGTCGACAAAAAGTCAACACTACTTGAAAAACATGTTAACATACGAACCGATAGTTAATCGAAACGACAATAACATCGCCAGTAGTCGAGAGGACGAGTGGATTGTAGACATCCTGACTGCCGGAGCCGGCGGTGAAGCCCCCGCCGTGTATCCACAACATGACCGCCTTTGCCGGCGCGTTCGGCGCCCGACTCGCCGGTGCGAACACATTCAGGTATAGACAGTCTTCGCTACACGTCTTCAGACCCATACCCGCAAGCGATGCGTTTGTCTGATAGCAAGCCGGCGGCCATTCGGTTGCGTTCAGTGGTTTCGACCACTTTTTCGACGGCAAAGGCTTTCGGAACCGAAGGTCACCGACCGGTGGTTCGGCGTAAGGAATGCCGAGGAATGCGTTCACTTCCGTCCCGTTATATGTTTGCGTAAAGCCATTGATTTCGCCGTTTTCTACCCAAACGCTCACCGAATCCGCATTTGTTTGGTTCAAATACAAGTAAATTACTAACAAGATTAATTTGTTTAACATTTTTACTTTTTTAATAGATGAACTAAACAATAATTAGTTTTTATTCCTAGCATGCAGTTTTATATTGAGCTGAAATCGTTATCAAATTAACTTGTTTGATTTTTAAGTTAGAGTACATTTAGTAAAACTTGATAATCTCAAGTTTTACAAGTGTTACTTTTCTTAAACATGCTAGTATTGTACTTTGGAATTGTATTTCAATTGTATTTCAATTAGTTCTAGCATTTAACATTTACATTGATGAGACTTTTTAGTGCCGATAAAATTATAGTATAAAATATTTATTTTGAAAATAGGATTTTATTTAACTTATAAATATTTAGATGCTACATTTATATACTTTGCAATTACAACTGTGTAAAATAAATATACTTTAAATCTATTAGAATTGAATAGTTAGTTCAGATGTAGTCATTCCAGAGGTAATCGCATTCTTCGCTCTTTAGATTATTACTGAACTTCGGGTCGACTTTCGATTCACTCGTTATCTCATAAAACGGGGCAATAATGTGGTCACCGATCGTGTAATACGCCGGCCATTGCACTCCGTCTACTGGCGCCGGTTTGCTAAACAGTGCAAATAATTTTTAAGCATGATAAATTACAACAAAAAAAAACAAATAATTTAAAACGCAAACCCATTCTTCGCAAAAGAGGTTAAAATGGCCAACATTTGCGCCGACACTTCCCGATCCTTATCGGTATACTCCTTGGGCTGCGAGAAGGGTATACCGAACGCGGGTATGACATCACTCGCGTGACAGACGCCCATCCATTCGCCGCAAACACCGGATAATAACTTATGGTTATAATAGTACTGATAGACATTGGCGCCGATGCGGTCGTTACGGAACAGCCTCTTCGCGAACTCTATCGTCGGACACGTGAGGAACCAATCGCCGAATGCGACGCCAATTGTTCGGCGCAACAGATCCCGACCCGACTGCGCGGACAGACCTGTGAAGTAGAGTTTGGACACCTCCTCGGCATCGATGGTCGAGTCGACGAGCAGTCGATCCGTCATATTCTTGAGCTCACTGTAGGCGCCGGCGAACGAGAAGTTCATCGGCGACTGAGCGCTGTATTTGATTGGATCGACGTATTGGAGCAGAAGAGTCGAGCCCTCGTCCTGAGTGTTCGACGTGAGTAGGTTCAGGCCCTTTTTGAAATCACCATGCTCCAAACTCGTGATCGGCCGCTGCGTGAAGAACTCACCGTCGATGACAAAGTCGGTGACCAGATCCAGCCGTCCCTCCTCGGTCTGGTCAAACAGCGCCGGTAGCTTCACCAGTTTTTCAGCAGGTAACTTTTTCAAGCAGTCGATTATCTTTGGGTTAAACTTCTCTTCTTTATTGTCATTACAGCCCAAAAGCGTCGACTGCTTTAACCAGAACCGCATAGCAGTGACCGGTTCCTCAATCTCCCGTCGGTTGAGTATAGCGCCGGACATCATAACCGCGTTTTGGAACAAATCGCGACTAATCGGCGACACTATATGGGCGCTGATGGAGTGACCGCCGGCGCTCTCACCGAATAACGTGATTCGGTTCGGATCGCCGCCGAAGCTCTTGATGTTATTCGCGACCCATTTGATGGCCAGCGCCTGATCCCAGAGCGCCATATTGCCCGGTCCGACGTCTGTGCCGGTGTAGAGGTGGCCTAGAGTGGCCAATCTGTGTAGGAGTAATAAAGCAACGTGGTATATTTAGTAATAATTTTGTAATAAATAAATGTGCATGTTCAAACTAAGTAAAAGAACCTGTAGTTTAGCGACACAAACACGACATCGCCGGTAGTGACGAGCACCAGAGGGTTGTAGAAGGGTTGGCTGCCGGCACCCATGAGGAAGGCGCCGCCGTGTATCCACACCATCACCGCTCTGAGCGCACTGTCGGCGCCGTTCGGTTTGGGCGCTACGACGTTGAGGTAAAGACAGTCTTCGCTGCAGTTCTTCATTCCCATCCACTCTAACTCCTGCGCCGTCTGATAGCAAGCGACCGGCCATTCGGTTGCGTTCAGCGGTTTCGACCACTTCCTCGACGGCACCGGCTTTCGAAACCGAAGGTCACCGACCGGTGGTTCGGCGTAAGGAATGCCGAGGAATGCGTTCACTTCCGTCCCGTTATATGTTTGCGTAAAGCCATTGATTTCGCCGTTTTCTACCCAAACGCTCACCGAATCCGCATTTGTTTCGTTACAATGCAAGTAAATAATTAGCAAGATTATTAATTTCAACATGTTTAACAATTAATTCATTAATTAAATTGTAGCGGCAGTCTTTTTAACTTGCAATATTCTATAGTACCGTACTTAAAAAGTTAGCAATTTAAGTTTGTTTGATTTCTCATTGATAATAGCCTAGGTGCAATCTAGAGATTTGATCTGTGCTCTTTTTTAATTATTGCGAAAATATTATTTATCTCATAATGTGCGGTAATTTTTTAATCGACCGGTGCATAGCTCACCTTGATTAATTTTACAGATTCAATTAAAATTAAACATTAAGTCTTTTTAAAATATGATTTATCAAATTGCAATCCAATTAATTAAGCAGCGTATTTATGCATATACTTTTAGAGTGTATATTTATTCATTGTGATTATTTATTATTAAACTTAGAAATATTTTTGAACAAAACAAATTACAACATTACAAAATAAGTTACTTAATTAGATTAACATCGATAACACTCTTAATTTTACGCGTATTGCTACCTGTGCTACAGAAAGTCACGGCCAGCCCTATCTTATTTTAGCAAGGACACATTTGGCTTTTCCCAGCGCCAATACCTAGATGATTGCATAAACCTTGTATATAATCACTATTACAGTTGCCTTATATGCAGTAAATTATATTAATTATTTAATTATTAAAATAGCAAGATTATCTCATTACATTAGCTCTGTACATTTTTAAGCATAGAAAAATGCAGTTCTTAATCAAATCGACCATAATTTGCATTTCAATTCTACTCCAATCGGAGAACATCAGCAGCGCTTCGGACAACCCGATCGTAACGACCAAATTGGGCCGAATTCGGGGATCAGTTAAACTGCTCGACGACGGCGTCACTGCAGTCAACCGATTCTATGGCATTCGTTACGGCAAAGCACCCGTAGGTGAGCTCCGATTCAAAAAGCCGATACCGGAGCCGAAATGGGAAGGCGTTTATGATGCGACCACCAAGAAGTTTTCTTGTCCACAACACGGCGGGTAAATTGTTTCATGATTAACTTTAAACCACAATGACCAGATATTTATACAAATATAATTACAAGGTTAATTTATCTATAAACAAATTATGCATTATTCTGGTTTTCTATTGTAACTTATAATATTATATAATTTTTTATAACTGTATAAATTATAAAAACAAAGTTACAAACAGCTATTTAATAATGTAGCTTGATAATAATCTGTAACAAAATTAATTTTATTTAAAAACTACTCAGCTCAACACCAAATGAGGCGCCAATCAACGAGGATTGCCTGTTCCTGAGCGTATGGCAGCCGAACAAGACGTTAGCCCAGGGAGAGAAACGATCGGGTACAATATTAGATAGATTAAATTTATAATTTGAAACGAATGGCATAAAATTAAACGAACTGGATAATTTATATAAGATATTTATTAACTCATACAGTAATGATGTTCATATATGGCGGCAGCTTCTCGTCGGGAACGGAGTTCACATTCGCGTACGACGCGCGCTACCTGGCCGCCCTGGGCGACGTGATCGTCGTCACAATCAACTACCGTTTGGGTGCGTTCGGGTTCATGTACGCGGGCACTGACGACGCGCCCGGGAATGTCGGCCTATATGATCAGATACTGGCGCTGAAGTGGATTAAAGACAATATCGATGCGTTCGGCGGCGATCCCGAGACGATCACCGTTTTCGGCGAATCCGCCGGTAAGGCCTGCTTTACCTTCTATTGACTTTTTTTACCAAGTATAATTCAATGCTTGCATATTCATATAGCATATTTCAAGTTTTTATATCTGAATCATAAAAACTGCGCATGCTAGATTACATAACTTTGACAATTTGCAAACTTATTATTTGCTTGCTATAATAATTATTATTTGCTTTTAATTATACTAAAAAATTTACTAAATACTCATATTGAAACAGGAAAAATTTCAATGCTCATTGATTTTAATTATAATGTAGCATTAAACAATGCTACAATAATATGTTAATTATATTATTATTTATTTAAATTATAAAACTATCGCTAAGTTATAAATAGTACACTCAAACATTAAGCATGATGTTTTAATTCAGGAAGTATGTCGCTGTCGGCGCTAATAGTCTCGCCGCTAACTAGTGGTCTCTTCAAGCGGGCGGTTATGGAGTCGGGTTCGGCGGTGTCGCCCATAATGGGCAGCGCGTCGGCGGAAACACAAATGGAGAGATTCCACACATTCTGCGATAAAATCAAGTGTCAGTCGACGGACGTCGCGGAAGCCGTCGCCTGTATTCGCACCAAAAGCGTCGACGAGATCCTCAACATTACACTGAAGAACCAGATCATAGCCGGCCTTATCTTCAACCCGACCGTCGGCGAGGCGTTAATGCCCGTCCGGCCGTACGACGCGCTCGTCGCCGGCACATTCAATAAGGGTCTGGACGTGCTGTTCGGCACCAATAGGGACGAGGGCTCGATGATCATACCCGACGTGTTCCCGAACCTGTCGCCCGAGCAGCCGAGCATCCGGTGCTCGATCGACGACGCGCGGGACTACGTTATGATGATGTTCTCGATCCTCGAGAAGACGTACGCGCCCGCGGTGGCCGACTTCTACATCCAGGGCTTCCACGAGGGCCAGGTGGATGAGCTGCTGCGCGCCGTCGCCGCCAGTATCGGCGACTACATTCTCGTCTGTCCGACCGTTCTGTTCGGCGAGCAGTTGGCGAAGAGCGACCGCACGGCGCGGACGTTCGCCTACCGACTCATGCATAAGCCGGCCGTCTCGTCCCTCACCGACTGCACCGGCTGGATGGGCGTCTGTCACGCCGACGACATCGTATTTATCTACGGCTTTCCGATCGCACTCCGAGGTATTCCCTTCACCGAAGATGACTACAAACTCAGTGAAGATATGATCTACGTTTGGACTACGTTTGCGAAGACCGGGTCAGTCGACTGCGCGCGCAGAGAGCGTTCAAATAGTTTGATGTTTTTTAATTCGAACATTATTTTGCACTTCTATGCAGAGCTCCGCCGGCCCTCGACGGCGTGCAATGGGCCGAAGCCATAGACCGGACTGACCCGCAGGCATCCGTCCGGCACATGCAGTTGGATCCGCGCAACTACACCCTAATCGACAACGGCTTTCGCGCCAATTGCGACCAATTCTGGAAACCGAAAATTATCCAGTAGCTTTTTGACTAACATAAAATACTAATAAACCCCATTAATTTATCAAGGTACTTTGTTTGTTAGTCAAATAACAGTGTTTTTATTCATTCGAAACGACAAATACAATGTATTATTGAGCGAATGAGAGCCGGAACCGCGTTGTCAGACGCCGTTGGCGTAGAGTTCGGGGAACGGGTTTTGGGGCGTCGGTTGAATCCAGTTCTTCGGGTCCCACTCGCAGGTGCTGTTGTCGTACATGTGGAAGGTGTAGATGGGGCGCGGGTGCTTCGACCGGTTTTCGGCCGACCGGTGCACTACGAGGCCGTCGATGAGAACACAGGCGCCTCTCTTCACGTTCGCCGCAACGAAGTCCTCCTCTTTGTAGTCGGGATTGTCTTTCGTAAACACAAACTTCGAGTTCTTGTCGTCGCTTTCGGGGATGAACTGCCGGTGCAGACCCGTCTTGTGCGACCCGGGGATGAACCATAAAGTCCCGTTCTCTTCCTGGTAGTTGAGGATAGATTAAGCATGGTTAGATAGTACGAAACAAACAATATGTTAATAATTAACTTAGTTCTTATTTAGCTTAAGTGGTATTTCACCAAGGTTATTTGTAACTCTTACTCGTTAGTATTAATAGGCGCAAAAAATTTAGCATGTTTAATAAAAAACAAAACAATATGGTATCATGTACATTTTCTTTCATACTGTACTTAGTTTAAATGTTATTCTATCAAGGTTATTAATGCTAGGCTATTGGTAACAAAATTGAGCAAGCTTACATTAGCATCCTCCATCGGGAACCAGAGGCCAACCTCCCGGAGCTCTTTACCCACGGCGTGCAAGTAGGTGGCGTCCTGGTGCGGGATGAAGAGGGCGCCGATGTCCGGGTTCTTGAATATGTACATACTCTGGGCGACGCGCGGCTTGACCATGCCGAGCTCCCGGGCCAGCTTCTGGATCTTCTGGTTTCCGAACGTGAACTTCTTGAAGGCCGGGTCGAGGCAGTGGAGCGCAAAGCCGATGCGGAAGAGCGCCCGATGTTTGTCGAACTTGAGCTTTCCGTCGGCGCCGAACGCCTCCTTCTCGAACCAGAACTTGATTTTGTCCGAAGCGAAGCGATCGATGTTCGGGT
The DNA here is from genome assembly GCA_034697605.1 of Metabelba pulverosa. Taxonomy (NCBI): domain Eukaryota; kingdom Metazoa; phylum Arthropoda; class Arachnida; order Sarcoptiformes; family Damaeidae; genus Metabelba; species Metabelba pulverosa. Next base: position 9,101 of record JAQIXC010001201.1, read on the forward strand.
TGACGGTGTCGTCCGTCTCCTGCTTCTCCTTCTCCACATCGATCTTCTCGACCATCTCGTGGATCGCGTTCTTCAGTGACATCACCTCATCGTTGATCATGAAGTCCTCGATTATTGCGAAACCGTTTTTCTCGAACTCTTTCAACACTTTTTCGAACATTTTTTCGCTATTTATTCAGTGATTGAGTTATTCGTTAGAAATGTTTTTTATTTTTGTTTAATTAATATATTTTTTGCGAAGCTCTAATTTTAGTATGTTTATTTTTAATTAAAATTATAAAAGTAATATCAAACTTAATAGTTTACTATAATTAACTTATAAATTAATTAACTAGTAAACTTATACATGCATATTAGAAATTATTATGCATTTAATTTATTTTTAAAAATTATTAATTAAAAAATATAACTTGTTTAATGTATATAAATTACCTAGTTCCAAATACAGTGGCTTTTCAAACAAACAAAAAGTTGTTTTCGACTAACTCACTCTTTTGCTGAGTTTTGAAGAAAAGCAACTGTGTGATTTTGTGATTTATATACAAAAAATTTGTCGCCTTTCATCTGATAAGTGCATGTTAAAAAAATTTTGCCTGCTTAACGTTTTGTTAAATTTGACACTTTATTTATATTGTTTGATGGCATTGAAATAATTGTTTTTATGCCTGCCATGTAACATGCTATATTATATCATAACAGCTTGAGTAATACAGTCAAGACTTACGCTATTTATGATTTTGATTAGAAAAAACATGCTACAGTATGTAATTAATTGAAAATTTCAAAATTTAATCCTTATTTTTACATCTGTATTTTTAACTGTTTAAAAAATTGATCAGTTTAAAATCAAAGTAACTTACCCTGAACTATTAAATTTATCTACGATTAGAGACTTTTAATTAAACTAAAATAAAATAAAATAAAATGTGTGTGCTACTTAATTAATAAATTTAATTATGCATTTTTATTTAATAAGAATTATTTAATAAAATATATAAAATATTTGTAAAAGTTAAGCTGTCTATTAATCTGTAATATGAATAAAATTAAAATACAGAATATCAGAGTGAAAATTAAAGTAAAGTTCTATGTACTTTTAATATTTAAATTTTAAAAGTTTATTCTACTGTTATGGTAATCTGTTTACACTGTTTAGATATAAATTCAATCAAACATGATAATTTTTGCAATAAAATATATCATTTTTCAATTAAAGTCAATGTCATTAATATTTTATCAAAAATCTACAACAAATTCAATTATCAAATGATACGTCAAATTGTCACCAAATAATAAGCTTGGTACAAATCTGTATGTTCTTTACTAAAATGTACCTTGATACACTTAGATTGGACTAAAACAGACATTTAATTTAGACTTAAAAGTCAACAAATGTTTTTCATCACTAGTTATTTATACTGTGTATAAGTTGTATAATAAAAAAATTAATAAGTTATAAATAATAGTAAGTTATGAATCGATATAAACTATAATGTATTAATAAATATGAAGGCCTGGAATGAGCTGTGTCTATGTAAGACCATAAGAACACGTGTACAGTGAACTTGCTAGATTATTTCATCAAGATTAAAATCTCTAATAGTTTATAAGACAAATATTTAATTTTATTTTAAAAGTTTTAAACACATTTTTTTATAAACAAATGTTTGAATGAATAAATATTTTAATGTGTAATGCTCTTTTTAAATAACAAGTTCCATTTGTTTTTATAGTAATTTATAAGTGATTTGGCGTTTAATTGCATTTAATTGTATCAATCAATTCCAACATTAATTAAATTAATTATTGATTTGTTGCTCATTTATGGCTCAAATATTAATCAATGATTTGTTTGAAGTGTTGGCACAAGAAAGCAGTCGACTATTGATTGAATTGAAAATCGAATCAATTTTTAAAATTTTAGCCAAAAATCTATTCGGAATTTCACTCAAAATAATAACAGAAATTGAATTCAATTGAAAATATTTTTTTATTAATAATAAAAATTTTTAATCAGATTAGAGAACAGAAGTCAAGATTTTGCTTAAATTATATAATTACTTAATTAAATCGATTGTGATATTTAGAAATATATAGTAGCAAGGCAATGTTTGTAGTGATGTTTTTAGTGTCATGTTTTTGAATTATCCAGTAGTTTCTAACCAGACAAACAGTTTGCTCAATGTAACAAGACGCATTAATTTAAAATGTCTATATAAATTACTTATAGCATGCTAATTTTTGTATTATATAACGTATAACAAGCTAAAGTAAGCCACACAAGCAATACAACCATCCAATTCTTTCAGAACCAAAAAATCTATTTTGCTCAAACGATCGGAAGTTTTGCATGTTAATTTACAACTTTATAATTGTTAAGACTTCGATTATCCAGATACTATCTGTTTAATTATTAAAATCAACAAAAATATCATTGTTAAACTTATATTTAAACCGTAAATTAAATTAATGCAGTGTAATTTCAAAATCTGATATAAACAAATGTTTAGTTGCATTTTAGAACTTGGCGCTTTTATTTTAACATTAAAGTGTTAACAAATTGATCAACTATTGCCATCTAATGGCTATAAACCGAACTAAGAGGTCAATTGAGTTCAAAAGATATTTTCCATTCAAACGCGAATACTTCGAATCGAGAGAAGCGTTAAAACGCCGAATGCTATTCAACTCAAACTCTGATGTAGTCATCGAAATAAGACAATACTTTAATCACTTAGCACTGGATGGCGACAGGTTTTCCATATTTTAACGAAATTATTCGTGACGTGTAGTAAAAACAAAAACGCTTTGCATGAGAGCGACAGCAGCGCCACCGCCTCTTCACAGTTCTCGACGTAAATAAGTAGCTTTAGGTTCAAAACAAATAATACGTTTAATGCAAAAGCGTTTTGATTTAGTGATACAATATGTGCAACAGTTGTCATAACAACCGATGTTTACAAACACATTGTGTTGTCATTTAAATGAGTCGATGATATCGGCACTCAATCCGCGTCTCAATTAATGACTGAATTTCGGCTTTAATTACAACTAAATTAACGCAAAAAATGTTTCAATCAATAGCTTGAATGCCGTATCGAATAGATTGCATAAATTTAGAGCAAAGTATAGCTCGAAATGTCGAAAACGAGTGCAAAACGAAAGTTTCAATTAAATGAATTGAGTTTAGAGCAGAAGCGGCAGTTGATCGCCGACTACCAGACGGGTCGCTACAAGAAGAGCGAATTGGCGGACATCTGGTGCGTATCGGCCGCGACGGTCAGCAACGTAACCAACAATTGGCGCAAATACGCGACGAACGGGCGATACGCGCCGACTGTGAAGCGGATTAAGCGCTCGAACGCTAACACAGTTTTGAACGAATCGGTCGTTAAGTTCATTGAGACGTCGAATGCGGCGAAAGTGCCGATCTGTGGACCCATTGTCCGCGACTTCGCGCTCGAAATGGCCGCCAAAATGGGTTTAAACGACTTCAAGGCGTCGAACGGATGGCTCCAGAAGTTGACCAAAAAATTCGACCTCAAGTACTCGGGTCGGGCGGACGAGCGGCGCCGGACGGCCGCCGACGACTGGGAGGCGGGTCTGCGCGACGTGAGCGCGGAGTTCGCGCCGGAAGACACGTTCGGATTCGCCGAAACCGGTCTCTACTATAAGTTTTTGCCGAAAAAGTCGTATTTGACGACCGGTTTGGACGCAAAGCTCAGACTAGCCGTCGGTTTGTGCGCTTCGATGAGCGGCGAACGACTCGCGCCGGTAGTCGTCGGCCAATGCCGGCGCGTCGAGACCGCGGCGACGGAAGCGCTGGGCGTCGACTACCGCACGAGTGCGAGCGCACGGCTGACGGCGCAGGTGTTTGACGAGTGGCTCAGGCGAGTCGACGCGCGCTTTCGGGCCGACGGCCGCAAAATCGTACTCTTCGTCGACAACCGATGCGCGCATTCGCCGACCGATGCGCTGACGAACGTTACGCTCAAATACTTTCCGACGGACGCGACGGCGCAGTCGTTCGGCGCCGCTGTCGGCAAATGCTTTAAATTGAAATACAAGACACAACTCATCGAAACGCTGTCCGCCAGCTGTCGGCCGCCCGTCGGCGCCGACCCGTCGTTCGTCGACACCGACGACCGGCGGCGCCGAATCGAATTGGCGCTGAAAATGATTTCACTTCGAGACGCGTTCGGGTGGATAGCGAGCGCCTGGACGGACGTGACGGCCGATCTGATCGACGCCTGCTTTCGCGGCTCGGGTTTCGACGCGAACGCCGACGCCGTTCCGCTCGACGAGTGTTTCGGCGAATGTGTCGACGCGTTGAACGAAATGCTGAACGACATCGAAGTCAATGCGAACGAACCGCTCATGAGTTGCGACCAATTCGTCGCGTTTGACGACCGCTTCGACGGCTGTGCGCCGGACGCGCGCGAAGACGTGGTTTGCGAACCGGCGCTCAAACGCGAAACCAATAGCGACGTCGGGCTGGACTGCTCCAGGCCTAAGGCGCACCTGTATTACGAAAACGAACTTTTCCATAAACACTGCGAACGAAATTAAACTTGCTTAAATTGTTAGAATTTGTTTAAATAAACAATAAAAAAATTTGTAATCGGTTTGGAGAACAGAACTAAAGATTTTGCTTAAATTATTATATAATTACTTAATTAAGTAATTCTAAATCTGATATAAACAAATTAGTTGCAATTTAGAACTTGGTATTTTTATTTCAACATTAAAGTCTTAATAAACTGATCAACTATTGCCATCTATTGGCTATGAACCGAACTAAGAGGTCACTTGAGTTCAAAAGATATTTTCCATTCAAACGCGAATACTTCGAATCGAGAGAAGCGTTAAAACGCTGAATGGGTTTCAACTCAAACTCTGATGTAGTCATCAAAATAAGACAATACTTTAATCGCTTAGCACTGGATGGCGGCACGTGTTCTGTATTATAACGAATTTATTCGTGACGTGTAGTTAAAACCACAATGGTCTCAATTAAGGACTGAATTTCGGCTTTAATTACAACTAAATTAACGCAAAAAATGTTTCAATCAATCGCTTAAATGCCGTATCGAATAGATTGCATAAATTTAGAGCAAAGTATAGCTCGAAATGTGGAAAACGAGTGCAAAACGAAAGTTTCAATTAAAACGAATTGAGTTTAGAGCCGAAGCGGCAGTTGATCGCCGACTACCAGACGGGTCGCTACAAGAAGAGCGAATTGGCGGACATCGGGTGCATATCGGCCGCGACGGTCAGCTACTGGAGCGACAGCATCGGAGAAACAGAATACTTTTACATGATAGTTAAATCTTAATCAATAAGTTTATCATGATAAACTTATAAGTAATATTGTCAAATTTAATCAGTTATTATTTAGTAAATCATAATTTGTCTATTTAATATATTGCTATTATTAATTGTTTTTGTTTAAATAATCATTGTTTTTCATATTAATAAACTAACATATAAATAAATTAAAATAAAACTAAAGTATACTTGACTCAAAATTTTTATAAGTACTCATTTAATTTGTTAATGCTAAAATGCATTTATTTTATTGAAATTTCATCAAATACATTTAGGCTTATAAATAATAAGCATGCCAAATTTCATCGCACGTGGCTTTGAAGGGGTCGGCGAACACATCGACAATACTGTTTGGATTCAAGTTCTTCACTCTTGCCTTCGCATCGTATGGGTTCAGTAGCTTTGGCCAGTTATCCAATTTACTATGTACAAATATTTTATTAGACAAAACAAGTCAATCAATAATAAAAAATTTGTAAAATATACCCAATTTTTGCAAATTTGACCCAAATATTCATTATCTGTTGACTGAATGTTCGGTCGATTTGCGGATACAATAAATCCGTTCTATAGACCGGATATCCGAACACAAACTCAACGCCCGATCCCTGACATACGCCTTCGGTTCGCACATCGCAATCAACGATTGATTTAGCAAGGTTACTCGCGTATGTGAGCTCATAGAAATGCACATTGCTACTGTTGGCATTTTGAGCGAATAGTTTGGCGAAGAAGTAAGTGGGACATTTGAACATGAGATCGCCCACGTAGTTAGTGGCGGCGCGCTTGAGTCCATCCGAGTTGCGCCGATCGACGCCCACGAGATAGCGGTCGGCAATGCTTTGGTCGCCGTTTACATACTTTCTGTTCATTATATTCGCGATTTGTTTGAAAGTGCTTTCCGTTATGTAGTATAAGCCGGCGATGGGTTTCATCAAATACGAGCCCTCGTTCGGCGTCACGCCGGCCAACAGTTGCACGTCTGGGTGTTATCAACGAAAATGTCATGTTTAAAATGTTAGCAAGTTCAAAGTGCAGTAAAGATACGCTTAAAACTTGTATATTTAAGACTAAAATACATTATATGTTAGCTCATAATGGGGTTAAACATACTATAAATAAGTTTGTATAAATAGTTGAAAAGTAGGGTTTGGGATATCGGTCATTACCAAGTATATTTTACTAAAATATTGTTCTCTCTATCAAGGTTTGTGTGTAGTTAAATAATATCGCATAACATGTAATAAAATAATTGTTTGATTTGATTATGTAATGCAAACCTGAGTTGTAGTGTTTGTCAGTAAATGCGTTTTGCGCTCGAAGTGGCAGAAACTCGGTGCCAGTGAGCGGCCAATTAAGCAATTCGGCGAATGGTATGAATTTGTTTGCGTCGACTGCGCGCAGACACTCCAACCATACCGTCTCGTAGTCGCAGTTCAACTGCCGGGCCATTAGTTTCGCATTACGTAGTGCTTCGGTTTTGTTGATGCGATCCCTGGCCTTGTTGAACAGGAAGGCCCCGCTTTGCATAATCGCCCGCTTGAACAGGCCTTTGGTCAGCGGCGACAACAACAGCGCCGACACAGACATACTGCCGGTGCTCTCACCGAATACCGTAATCACATCTTTATCGCCGCCAAACATACGTATATTCTTTCGGACCTTTGGTTTAAATATAGTACTAATTATTACAATAAATGCAATATTTAGTACAACACAAACCCATAGCAAACCCAATAGTAGGTCATAGAGGCCGACA
>JAQIXC010001202.1:0-16173 GCA_034697605.1 Metabelba pulverosa
GAGAGGGAGTGAGAGAGGAAGAGAGTAGAGGGGGGAGAGAGAGAGAGAGACATAGGGAGGGAGAGGGGAGAGGGATGAGAGAGATTGTATGTGAGTGACAATGTATGCGATGTATGCGTTGGTACGGCTGTATGAGTGCGGGTCTGCAGTGTCTGCTCTACGCCTGTGTTAGCATAGGTTAGGTTAGTGTGAATGCGAGGCATTCGAGGCAATAGTTTCAGTACTGAAGCGGCGAATACATTGGCATCGACTGCGACGAGCGAGAGCTGAGCGGTGGGAGAGTGAGCGGAGGGCTGAGTGCGATCTGAGTGCTCACTGAGAGTGACTGAGCGTACGTAGAGTGCAGTGCGAGTGTAGTGCGAGAGTAGAAGCGTTTTCGTTGGGTTTGGGTTTGCGTTTGGGTATCGTTTGTTGTGGCGTTCGTTCACTGCTTTCAATGCATACACTCTCTGAGCGTTAGTTTGAATTAAGACTCCGAGCGCTGCAGACATGACTATAATAGTGTTCCTCATCGACACCAGTGGCTCTATGAACCAGAGGACCCACTTCGGGGCCAGACCTACGCTCTTGGATGTGGCCAAAGATGCCGTCGAGAAGTTCCTTAAGGTTTGGCCGCATTTGAGAATTTATTGGATTTTAGATAAATTGCTAAACATTTGACTCAATCGACGGCCTATATCGAGAGGGTTCGCCATTTAATGTGTTGACGCTCTCACCCAACCGAGTGTCAGGGCTGTGCCCACACACACAGGCCGTGCGCGGGGGCACAACACACACTACTCCCAACACTCACTTCGGTGCGAGAATTGCTCCAACGCTCCACTATAGGGCTCTCGTTTGGCCTCTCAGTGTAACGTTGTTTGAGTACTCACTCGAGTCGAGTGCTTACTATTTGCAGAACAGATGTCACGACTTGTTTAGAACCGTTTAATACGAATGAAAACTTAGTTTAAGTTTAAATAACTAATCGATTAATACATTAATTCAATATTTATATCAATTTATTGATTGTCTATACGTTTAACAAAACTAATGGCAACTTCTGCCCCAATCGACAGCTCCGACAGCGAGATATGGCCAGTCGTGGCGACCGATACATGTTATTGACATTCGAAGACTCGCCCAATAATGTGAAAGTAAGTGCAAACTCTAACTCAGGTATGTCTTCGGCTCTAATGGAACTGTTGTGCACCCGAAGGCCGGTTGGAAGGAGAGTCACATAGTCTTCATGAATGAGCTGAAGAACCTGACGGCGACGGGGATGACAACACTGGGTCCGGCGCTGAAGAACGCGTTCGATCTGCTGAACATCAACCGCATGCAGACGGGGATCGACACCTACGGCCAGGGCAGGTGTCCCTTCTTCCTCGAGCCCTCCATCATCATAGTGGTGACCGACGGCGGAAGGATGAGCCAAATTTCCGGTGTTTGTGATGAACTCAACCTTCCGATGCATTCGGCAGTTCCCGGCTCTGAGCTCACGAAAGAGCCGTTCCGTTGGGATCAGCGCCTCTTCTCGGTTGTGCTGCGCCTGACCGGCACCTATAGCGCGCCCAACGACTACACGAACTCTCTGAACAACAACTTCTCTGTGCCTTCAGATGAGTCGCCAATCAACGCCATGTGTGACGTGACGGGAGGTATGTCTGACGCGAGCACTCAATCACTCGATTGACTGCCGAATCTATTTGTGCACTACTTTCACGAATCGCTCAATGCCTTTAGGGGCGACATGACTGTGCCCTTTGACCAGTTGTCAGCGCACGTGCTTTGACGTACGTATTGGCAATACATAAAGGCTTTAATGTCGAGCCCTCTGTCAGTGACGACTGAATTGTCAGAAACGCATCGCTAATGAAATGATTAATTAATTGTCTTTTGTCTGATGTTTGACGTCATCGATGTCTCGATGTCTCTGCCATTGCCTCCATCTCTAACCCATTGCCTCTCTTTCAGGCCGTTCTTATTGCGTCACATCTCAGCGAACACTAATGGCAAGTCTGGAGCAACTGATCCAACGAATCCACGGCGGAGTAGTGATCAACTTCGAGAAGGTCGGGCCCGACCCTCCCGTCATCATTCCCAACGACGAGGAGCTGACCGCCGGTTCCGACTCTAGTAATGGACTCAATGTTAACAATAATAATAGCATTAATGCCAACAATAATAACATTAAAAATAATGGAATTAATAGTAATTTAGTTATGAATAACACGAATGACATTAACGGCAATCCCAAGCTGTGGCACAGCACTCGAAAACTGATATATGTGCAGAGATCTGCGCAAAAGGGCTACTCAGTTGGCCACTGGCCCATACCCGAGGCCTTTTGGCCAGATCTGAGTTGTCCGACACTACAGCCGCGAACGGCGCACCCGATAGTGAAGTTCACGTGCACTAACTCCGAACCCGCGGTCATTGAGAACCTGCCGTTCGATAAGTACGAGTTAGAGCCGAGTCCTCTGACGCTATTCATACTTTCGCGCCGACAGCCGCACATCTCGTGGCAGGTGTTCGTCAGCAATAGTCACAAAAGCAGTGAACTCGGCCTCCCGTTCGGCTACTTGAAGGCCAGTACGAACCTGACGTGTGTGAACCTGTTTGTGCTGCCATACAACTACCCCATCCTTCTGCCCCTTCTCGAGGACCTCTTCAAGCTCCATCAGGGAAAGCCGTCGCGCGAGTGGAAGGTCCAGTTCGACAACTACCTGAAGATAATGCCGCTCTACTACGCGTCACCCCTGAAGCGGGCACTCCAGCGCATGGGAGCGCCGAATCTGGTTCCGGACAATATGGAGAACTGTCTCTCATATCCTGTTCTCAATTACTTGAAACGATTGAAAAATACGGCAAAAGCCGAATACGAGAAACTAGTCGCCAGTGTCGGGACCGGCAAACCCATGCAAATGGAGGGAACGCGGGTTCTGCACAACAACTGTACAAATATGCGCAAACAGAGCGAACTCGGCCTCTGCTCTAACCCTATGCTATCGCAACGGTTCGCCAGTTTGAGGAACGAATTGAACGAATTTCCCGGTTTTGTGATCCGATTCCGCGACAAGTGTTCGAATGACTCGAAGATCCAGTGCTTCAGAAATCCGTTTGACATCAAACGACACGAACTCTTGGATCAGATCCACAGAATGCGGTCGAACTTTATGCAGAAGCACACGAATCAGATCCGCTATCAGGACGAAGACCAGTTGCACAGCCTTCCCATCAGCCAAATGGGCAATTATCAGGAATACCTGAAGCGAATGCCTGTGCCGTTGCGGGAGTTGGAGTCGACGCCCATCCGGCAGCACATCTTCGGCAATCCATTCAAAGTAGATAAGAGAGGAATGATGATCGACGAGACCGACATCGATCTGGTCGGCGGCAATGGCGGCTCGCAAGTCAGGGCCACCAAGCGCTCGGTGCACGACATCTACCTGGGCGGGCCCAAGCCGAAGCGCAAGCCCGGGCCCCTGCCAAAGGACTTCCAGCGTCCACTCAGTCCACTTCCTAGTCCTCCGCCATCACCCGGGCCTTTGAGTCCACCGCCAGTTGCCATTCCGGCGCCTCCATTATCACCCGCACCTCCAGCGCCAACACCTCCAGTACTACAACTGCAAGCCGTTGTCAAAGATAGTGTCAAAACTGTGTCGAACGGAAACCTGAATTCAGTTCGAAGTAAAGACTCGAATCAGACATCAATTCCATTAACGAATAGTGAAACTCAGAAAACAGTGATAAATGCGCCCAAGAGTGCGGTGCCGGCCGACGACATCAGTCCCGCGCCGGCCCTCAGCTCAGCGGCCACTCAGAGCTCACAACCACTGACCGTAACTCCAAATTTGGTTAAAACCGAAACCGAAATCCAAACGAATAATAATATTTCGAAAACGAATGAATCGAATGAATTGAGTACTGAATTGAGTTTGAGTTCGAAACCCGAAACCGGATTATCGAACTCGAATTCCGGTCTCAATAATAGTCATTCGAGTAATGGCCGAAAGGCGAAGAATGTGTCCACTATTGTGCCCCACAATGGCCGGGTAGCTAATTCTGATCCGATAGAGTCACCCGATCTGCTGACCAACCACTGCGAACACAACGGAACTGACAGTGAATTGAATAATAATATAAATAACAACAAAAGGACTCAATTCACGGCCGAAGAGTTCGAACTGAAGAGATATTTGTTTAAATTGGTCCGAAAGCCCGGAAGGAGTGAGTCTTTAGCCCTAATTAATGCCATTATTTCACTCATTATCTATCGGTTGGTCTCAAACTGATTGAACGATTTGTTTGCTTTAGATTTCGACGAATTATTGCGAGAATTATCTCACATTCGTTGTCCACTTCGGGACTACTTATTGCAAGAAGTGATAGCAGAGGCGAACCGATTCAAGAGGAAGTCATTAATACAGGTGCTGTCCAATGCGTTTAAGCGCTCGTCAGATGTGATACCCGACGGTCTGGAGAGTACGTGACCTTTAGTTTGATGTCAGGCGCACACAAAAGCACATTACCTGCTGTTGTCGGCTATTCATCAGATTTAATGTCGAAAAACCCGAATAATTGCTGAAAATTTATTTTCTCTTTTCGTTCTATTGAAGACATTTCCCAAAAATTGCTGCAAAAGTACTAAATAATTGGCTTTCAATGGAAAGGCCAGACATTTGTCTTTTGCGGCGCTCTATTGGGCACTAAATTTCAATTAAGAAGCGATTCTGTGATTTATCGATGACTTTGTATACCATTTAATACATAAATAAGTTATTCATTTATTTTATGTTAAAATTGATTATTTCGTTCATTCGTTGTATAATAAAATTCAAGTCTTTTTTGAGACAAAAAAACATTTAGATTTTTAATTATTTAATTGTTAATAAAATTTCTGTTTATTTAAGTGCTTTGTTATCAAGTTTAAACAGAAGTATGTGAACCCTGCTACTTCTTGTTTGTCAGGGTGAGTAGATAATAGACTGGATAAAGTTTGAACTAGTTCAAATGTGCAATTGTAAAATGAAGTATGCATTCTTGAGTTTTGTAAAATGTTCTATTGATTTCGAAAATTAAGTAATCATAACTTATATATTACACTGCTTAATAGTTTTTTATTGATTAAATGCAAGTTTTAAATGATATTATAAAATATATAAATTTCCATTACGCATTATTTTAGCAAGGTTATTACTTTTATAGTTTAATTTTGTGAACTATTTTACGACGAGCTTTACTTAAAATGCATATTTGGTTTTTAATTGGATTTATAATCGAATTTATTCAGAATATTCTTTACTCACTTAGGGTTCTCTATACAAGAACTGCAATATAAAACGAAACGCATTTAGCGTTGTATTCAGTTTTTAATGTTTACATTAATTTATTGATAATTTAATTGTAAAAGCAATCTATTTTTGTAATAATTTTAGGAAAAAATATATAGTTTTTAAATAAAGTTTTTGATCAAATCGAATAAAATGGCTTTTATTCTAACATTTAAGGTTTAATAATAATAATATTATTATTTGTATCTGTATATTTATTTAAACTTGTTGCACAAATAGAGATATTGAATTCTTTAATTATTGCATTTGATAAATAAGAAAGATTAATTTCGAGTTTTTATTTTTATTTTTTGCAATTTTACTTCTCTTTAAAGAAAAGTTTCGATAAATCGATAATTTTATAGTTATACCGGTTTTCTAGCAAAAATCTAGCATGTAAATAATTTTTTATCTGCAATGTTCGCGTCAATTCAAACTATAATTACCGAACTTTTGTTTTTTATTGCTATCAATGGATTTCAGAATAGCATTAATTCAGAAATTTATTGCCTCTTAAATAAGTTGCAATAAATTTGGATTTTTTTCTTCGGTTTAACTTTTGAAAAAATGTTTAAATATTTAGTACTCTATGAGAGGAAAGACTTTTATTCTTTTCATTCCTGTATTCAATGCGGAGTTCATTGGCTTTTGGGTCTTCACAAACATTTACTTAAACTTCTTTTTAATTGAATTCGATATTAAAATCTCAAACCTTTATTGAAATTTTCATTGAATTTGTTAATAAAAATTTTATACAAATTGTATTTTTAAATACGAATATAACCGAAATATTATTTAGAATGTTCTTAAATTAAAGCAATATACAATGTGCAATTTGGTGTTTTAATATTTCCAGGTGTTATCTGCTATTAGAAAATAAATAAAAACATTAATGTATAATTTGGAAATTGAAAAGAAATGTTTTTAAGTCCATTAGAGATGATATGCATTATATGAGAAAACTTTCAACGAATTTAGGACTCATTTCGAGTATTTTTGTTAATATAATAAATGGTTTTAAAAGAGAATAACTATTTATTTGTTGTATACTTAGAATTTAAATTAATTACTATTTGTTTCAAATGCATAAATAAATTAATTAAAAACCAGAAATTTTTCCATTAAATACTATAATTCAAAATTAGATAATATAATGAATAATTTTGGATAAAATAAAACTGTTTATATTAATAAATTGTTTGCTTTTTAGTGAATTTCAGCTAAAATAATATAAAAATAAAAATTTAAAAAGTTTTGGTAAATATGGGCTAAACAAGGTTTCTATTATATAACCCAAAAAATCCTCAATTGAAAAGTTTTACAAAACCCCAGTTTTGTTAATAAATAATACTGTACAAAGTACATGCATCAATAGAAAAAGGCATAACTATTTTTTTCAACAACTCGTACAGTATTTATACATGGTATAGCATTAAGTTATTGTAAAATTAAAATTACTAGAGTTTACCATCTTGCATGATAAAATAATATTAATAATATTTATGCTTGCAATTATAATTTTTGGCCTGAGTAAATATGAAATAATGCTTTTTAATTTAATTTTTAAAATGGCGGTTATTGTGAGAAATGCAGTTATAGTATATTCTCATATAAAAGATACTATTTTTAAAAAGATTTTATAAATTTAATGCTACAATCATTATACTAAAAAACGTCAATAAGTAAATAATATACAATAAATAATTGCATTGTATATAAAATTTAGATGTACTATATAATGTTTACAGATTAATTAATATATTAAAAATAATCGATGTATGTAAAGCTAAATAAAATTCCTCACAAAAGTAATTTTTCAATGATACAAAACTTTAAAGTTAATTACAGCTGTATATTTTTAAAACTGCAAACAAATACTGCATTAAAATAAGCAAAGTCAATTTAATGTGAGATTTAATGTACTTATTTATTACCTTGATAAATGTAAATTCTTAATTTTATTTTCTAAAAATACATTTAACTGTTATTTAAGCGCTTATATTAAGCAATATATTTGTAATTTAGATATTATGCAAAAAATCAAATAAAACGAATATTAAATTTTGCTTTTATCACAATATTTTCTTACTTTAATTCTGAAAAATATATACTGTATATTTAACGCATTTAATGTAATCCAATATACTTAATAATTAATACATTGTATAATAATAAGCCTAAAAATAAGTAAAACTAACATGCATAACTTAAAAAATGCGTCTTAATTACAAATAAATTATTAAAATATAAAAAATTAAAAAGCAGATGATTTATAGAAAACGAACTGTATAAAAAATGAACTTTAATATCGGTCAATTGGAAATTAATTTAAAGTGAACAGTAAATTTTAATATGCACTTCTAAGCGAACACTTATCTTAATTGAAAAAAATTACTCAATTTATGCAAAATCTAATCTTAAATAAATTTACACTCATTTATAAATTATAGTAATTAAAATATTTCATTGCAAGTATTCACTGGTTAAATTAACAATTTTTGAAAAGCTGTTTCAAATAAATTATCAAATATTTCCCATCAGTCAAAGCATAAACTTTTATCATGCAATATTTTATTCGCTTTTTTCCTCTCAGAGCTCGAGTGTGTGGGCATAGGATCATAGGATTTAGTGAAACCATATACTGGTATTGCATTCAGAATTGATGTGATTTTTCACTTTTTTACTTTTATTCACTTCTCTCTACTTATATATTGTGCCGTATATTCAGTATATTCTCCGTTCGGTTTAAGCGGAAATTTTTCCATTAAAACATTTTTCTATTTTTTGTTTGTTTGTATTAATTTGGTTACGAAATAAATAAAAAGAATAATGCACAATTTTACCGGAAATGCAATCATCAGAAAAAATTATTGATAATTTAATGTACAATATAAATACTGTAGTACATTTGTATTGTAAAAATTGTCGTGTTAAAGTTAAACAGTACTGTAATATACAGTACATAGTAATTTAAATGTGTTACTGTATTGTATACACATACTGTAAAAGTGTAGCTATTATTATGTAAATTTTTAGAATTATTTAAACAAAATTACAAAATAAAATTAATTGCGATCTAAATATTTGATGTAACATGTAATATTCGTATAACTCGGGAATGACATTAGCAATAATGAAAATTCATTTTTAATTTGCAAAGTGATTGTTTAGTTAACTTGTAATAAGTTTTATCGGTTTAACAATCTAAAAGCTAGCAATCAAACTCAGTTTACCACCTGCATATTTTAAGCAATGCACAAGACACAACTGTGCAAAGATGCAAGCAGTGTAAATTTTTAAATCATTTTTATAATATTATATTTTACATTAAAATTCTCAAAATTTACAAAAACAAGCATTTATTTTGAGTTGTTGTCAAAAATAACTTTTTTATCGCACAAAATGATTAATGAAAATAAATTCCAAATATTTTGTTTATAAATATGTTTTAAAATATTAATTAATACATAATTTTTATATTGCATAAATGATGGGCAAAGTTAAAATACACAGATAGTGCACAGCAGCTTAATTTCACCAAAATGTTTAATATTCAAAATCCGAACTAATTTAAAATGAGATTGCAATTTTTTGAAAATAACTTATTTAAAACATCGTCTAAAAATATAACTGTATAAATATAAGTTTGTATACATAAATTAAGATTTGCAAGTTTAAATTTCATTGTTACTGTTTCCAACTCAAATTGTTTTAACTGCATCTTTAAACTTCCTGCCCTTAAAGTTTAGACTGTTTAAAATCAATATTAATCTTCGCTTTACTTTTTATGCTTGATATCTAAATTACGAAACAGGCCAATTAAAATAAGCAGGGTATTTATCTAGTATTTAATGACAGGATGGGAAGGGTAAGGCTTGATTGGTGCAGTATAAATTAATTTTGTATTATTGCACAAATTTCTGTTATTGGGAATTATTTCCTAAACTAATCTAATCATATTTACTAACATGCTTAACTTTAATTATTTGAACACTTGATTTCGTACGCAAATACATGTTTATATTAGAAAAAACATCATTGTATATTCTAATTTAAAAAACAAGTTTACATAAAAAATTAATAATTATTACATGAATTTTGATTAATTCAAATAATACAGTGTAGTAATGCAATTGTGAAGCAAAAGCTAAATAAATTGAGTTTTTATTTATTTTCCACTCAATTAGAGTTCGAGTGAATTATTTAAGTGACGTTCGGGTCTGCGCTTAGAGTCGAATCCGATTTCGCAAAACTCGTTCAAAATGTTTGTTCAGATTGTGTTCACAATAACTCTTTTCTTTCAATTTATAATTTCGCGAAAAATAAATAATAATAACCCGAGAGTTGTGTAACGTATTGGCAAATTAGCATAACTTTTAACCATGCTATTCCGATCGGTAACAAGTTTAGATTGCTATTCGCAACTAATAAACCTGTCTTAATATGGCAGCACCTGTCGTGGCTGGGGTTGGGAGAGTCGAGCTCCTGAGCGCAGCGCCCAAGGTCTACCGCTATTCCGTCGCGCGTATAATTATAGCAAATTATAGCATGCTAAGTTATTTCTTCACTAACTACTCAATACAATCGAATTACTTTTGAAGATATGACTCATTTAAAGGCAGACAATGCTGTGGATAAATGAGCAAGCTACCCCGACCCTGCAAACTACTCGTGCAGCAGCAATGCAGTGGAGTGCTGGTGCGCTGAGTGGCAGTGCCAGCCCTATGCCCGCACACAGAAGCTGCAGCACTGGGAGTGCGAGCAGTCGTCTCTGATTTGAGTTCTTATTTCTCAAACACTCGGTTCGACTGCATCTGAGACTCGAGTTCTCGTGAATTGGCTCTACATTTGTGTTGCGTTTTCTCGCATCGACTGTCTGTTCGCTGCGTTCGGATCGCCTCTGCGTTTGACTGGCGTTTGCCTCACTTCTAGTGCCAGAGCCGGAGTCGGAGTCCTCTGCCAGTCCTGCGAGCAGTGAGTCCTCCAAATGTTTGGTGTTTTGCTGTTTTCGCTCATATGATGACTCACTTGAGGAGAGCGTTGAAGAAATGATAACAAGAAATACATTCAATACAAGTGTTTAGACGAGAGAAGTGTTGTTTTGGGAGAGAAGAGGAAATAAATGTACGAATAGTTTGCGGTTGACGTGAGTCTCCACTTCTGATCGCTTCTCCAGTTTTCGCTGTCCTTTCATCGCAAGAGACGACTCTTTTGTACGAAATCGCGACTAAACCGACAAAATGTGGAATCGCTTGTGAATCGAGACACGACTCGCGACACTCTTTCACTCCATTTCGAGACATTCACTCATCTATTGTTCGCTCGACTCGTCCACTCATTCGCGGATCCGATCGATGACTGAATCCAATGATTTGAACGACGAATAGACCACACATTGACTCGAATTGTCGCCAATCGACAGCGAATTGCAATTGTTTACACGTTTTGCTCATTTGATGCGAGTCTTCGTCGACAACAAACACAACAAATGTTTGAAATAATCTGTTTTTAAATGATTAGTGTTTTTGTATTTATTGTAGTTTTTGATAGCATTTAATAGTTTATACGATTTAATAGTGTTTTTGATATAAATAATCACAAAATAGCGAACAAATCAACTAATAATCAACGAATCGATTGTTAATTATTGGGTTTAATAATCATTGTTAGCAATACTGTTGACGTCTAAGACGAGCCGATATCGCGACTATCGGTTGTCCGCCATTCGGGTGGCCGTACGGGTGTGTGAGTGAGCATTGGTGAGCGTCGGAGCATTGGGTGCAATGCGCGAGTATAAGGTGGTAGTGCTGGGGTCGGGAGGAGTGGGCAAGTCTGCACTGACGGTGCAGTTCGTGTCGAACACCTTTATGGAGAAGTACGACCCGACGATTGAGGACTTCTACCGCAAAGAGATCGAAGTGGACGGCAGGCCGTGTGTGCTCGAGATCCTCGACACGGCCGGCACCGAACAGTTCGCGTCGATGCGCGACCTCTACATCAAGAACGGCCAGGGATTCGTCGTCGTCTACTCGATCACATCGCACCAGACGTTCCAAGACGTGAAGAACATGAAGGAGCAGATCGTGCGCGTGAAGGGCACCGAACGCGTGCCTATCCTCCTCGTCGGCAACAAACTCGACATCGAGCACCAGCGGGAGGTGACGTCCGGCGAGGGCCTCGCGTTGGCGCAGGTCTGGTCCAGTCCTTTCATGGAGGCCTCGGCCAAGAGTCGCCTCAATGTCAACGAAGTATTCGCCGAAATAGTCCGCGAAATGAGTTTTAATTCCGTTAAAGAGAAACCCAATTATTGCTGTAATGTCTGCGGATTTCACTGCACTTTACTCTGATATCCAATCCACGACTTATACGACAATTAACTCAAAACCCATTTCTACCGACAAATACATCTAAATTACATCAAAATTTTATATTAATTAACCCAACCTTTCATCGCAACAGACAAATAGAGTGAGTTTTTCCGAAATGTTTTTAATTATTTCTTTACTTTTGGTTTATTATTTTTCTTTTCGAAAATTTCTTTTTGTTTGAAAATATCGTTTTAATTATTTATTGAATTGAGTTTCGACTTAAACTTAAGTCTTTTTAAATTAGAAAATATACTTTTTTTTACCCAATTTTATAGCATTTTATTGATTTTTGTCTATTGTTTGACGAATATTATATACGAAAAGATATATTACAGTTAATGATACCTTGAATTTAAAACATAATACATAGAAATATATTCCGTTTTTATCGTTTCTTATTAATTCTTTTTTCGCTTAAATATGTTTCGAAAAAATTTGATGAGTTTTTCACACAATTCGCGAACGGATTGAAATTTTTTCTCATTTCACGACTGAATTGATTGAACTTTTTTTTCTATAACATTGTCTATAATTAAAGTTCAAAAATCTATTTTCTTTTTATCAAATCCTTTAGATATCTATTAATTTCACCAATACTTGTGTGAAGAATAATAAGACTTTTTTCGAGTCATTGAATCGCAAATTGATTTAATGCCGCAAATGGTTCGTCAGTTCCGACGCAACAATTAATTGCATTCTTTTGGTCAACGCTTTCGCCGGAGAGAGAGGACACCCGAAAGGAGGCATTAATTTTCGGCGAATACTAAACGAAACGTCATATTTATGTGCCTTTAATGCTATGATTCGTATATCATATCAACAAATAGTTTGGAAACGAGAGTCGAGTCTTAATAATGATTAATACAATTAATTAGTTTTCGTTCGTTTTGTTTAATAACGAGTAATCGGAAAGAATGCGAAGAAAAAGCAAATGTTTTGTGTTTTTGGATAATGTGATGCAAACATTGCAATCAGTTTTTTCTTTTTTGTTTTGTTTATTTCTATTCACTTTAAACGTGAGTTTTATTTTTTACAATCGATTTATTTAATTAAGCAATTTGCTTTCAATATTTTGATAACACAATCAAAAGGTCCCATTGATTTGTAACTAATGTTTTTGCAATTTTTTCAATTGTTTTTTGTTTTTTTTTTCAATTTGTCTCTTCCACTGACCTATTATTTTGTCGGAAAATCATAGAAATATTATTTTCTATCAATATTTGCACTTTACGTATATTAATATCACAATTGAACTGTTTTTTACACTTTCTATGAAAATTTTACAATCTATTTCTGTTTGTTATACTTTATTTGCATGAATTAAACAAATTTTTTTTTTGATATATTTGTTTCGAATATACTTTTTGTTTATTCAGATTTGATATAAACGTTTCGCCTCTTATGCCTAAAAACTTCATTTTTGTGTTTTTGAAACACAATTTAATGACTTGTGTTTTGAAAGAGTGTTAAAGCGATTAATACTTAGAAAAAGCTTTACTTTATTTCACCTGAAAAACGGTTTTCCAATACAAGTCTATCATTCATTCGATTTTGTGTATAAATGCCGTAAAAGTTTAGTTATATTTTATTATTTGTTTGAATGTATTATTTTTTAACACAAATTTATATTAATTTTACATTTATTTTCTACTCTTTTTTGAAAAGTTTTATGAATATAACAAAAGATTTGTTTTGAATTTCAATATACAGTCTATTAATAATTATTTTTATGCTTTAACTCTATTTTAAAAAACATGTAATTAAAGTCGAGTTTATTTTCAAAATGATTTGCAAAACGATTGCCTAAACTATAAACTAATTCGGAATTCAAGAGCAATAACAAGCGAAACATTTTATTTCTCTCTAATTACTAGCCATTCATTGCTCTCTTGTTCTTAAACCAAAACCTTCAGACAAAAGCATTTGTTTCTCAACTCTTTTTTCAACAAACACTTTGTTGTTATCTGTTTTATTCTAAATTTTAAACTGTTATAATTATTATATAATTAATAAAATTATTATACATTTAAGTCATTATGTGCTTCAGTCGCGACAGCGAAACACCAGATAATTGGTTTCAAAACATTCGGTTCTTTTCATTTGATTTCGGTTTTGAAAGACTCGAAAACGAGTTTTTCAGATAAAAACTATTTTAAACTAAAAAAATAATTGATTTACTATTTTTCGTCAAATATTAGTTATTTCTAATTGAATTGATCCGAAAAGTATGATTCGATTATCGGGTGTTATTCGCTGTCAGACTAACTATTCTTATAATTTGAAACAAAAATATTAATTAAAAAACAATTGTATTATAATTTAGACGACAATCGAGTGATAATTATGTTTATCAGTAAAAAGAGACAAATTATTATTCAAAATGAATAACAATATTACGATTATGTGAGTCATTGAATTAGTTATGTATTTTGGAAAACAAATTCAAATGAAATTAATTGAAGTTTTCATAAGAAAATGTTAAACAAATGTTTTGTATATAAAATAGCGATCATTACTGACGTTCAGGGATTCCACTGTTATGTTGAATTGAAACTATAATTGTCGACAAAAAACAATTCATTTATAATAAAACAATAAAAATTCGCATTTCTAATGAAATAAAAAGAAAATTAATCTTGATTACACGGCTTTTTAATGTTTGCTATGATTTGTTTTATCAATTATTCAACAAAATATTTTTCTATGTTATCGAATACTCATAAAAAGTAAATAAGTTTTATATTAAATCGTTTTGTTTGAGTCTCTCATAGCGATTGTGTTTTACCGGAAGTCTACGATTGATAACAAATTATTGCTAATTATTAAAGTCAGATGATTAGAAGTAACTTGATAGAAAAATAGCTGTTTCTAACCAGTTGTCGTAGTTAACTTTAGCAGGAAAATAATTTGATTTTCATGGCATTTTAACTTGCTTAATTATTTTCTGATTTCCGATTTCCAAAAATGTTTTCAGATAATCGCTTAACATTTGTAAAACTGATATTTTTATATAGTAATATAGTTATATAGTGATTTCATGGTAATCAAGATATACAAATCTAAAATTTAGATGAATTAAATTGTATCAAGTATATTTTAAGTAAACTTGAGCTAAATTTGGAAGTTTTGCATCTAGAACATCATTATGAGTTTTAAAAAGAATGTTATTGGTTTTTAAAAATATGAAGCGATTATTTAAAAACTAATATCTGGAAAAAAAAATAATTAAGCATGTTAAAACGCCATCAAAATCAAGATTTGAGAGCGCGCTGTAGTTTAGCCTTCTGTATATTTCGCAATTAATTTGAGCTCAACTGCTGGTGCAGTGGACCAACAAAAAACTAGCAATTTCAATACATATGAAATATAGAAAATATTAGTTTTTCTGCTTTTATTTTCGCTGATAAAACAGTTTTGTGTCTTATCTCACAAACACTGTTCCATCGCTTGGGTTCGAGAGCTTTGATTTAATGTTTTGAGAACCGACTCGAGTGTCGGTTCGGATTTGCTTTTCGCCAGAATTTAACTTTAATTAAAAAATAATCGAATATTTCCTAAACAAAAATCCCAAACCTCTTCCCGAGTTATACACTGAATAAATTTGTAAATGAATAAAAATTTGATAGATTTAAAAGTCAAGTTTAAATTTATTTCAAGAAATTTTTGCTAATTTATAGCTATTTTTCAACGCGAAAACGTCAGACCTTTATAATGAATTATAATTTTTATGACGATCTCGTGTATAAATTTAACCATTCCGAATTTCGTACAGCTTTCTACAGTAATAAAACTCAATGCCTATCAATAATTCGTTGATGAAAACTATTTATTCAGTTCTACGACAATATTATTCAAACCTCGAAAAACTTCGACTCTTCTAAGTTATAAAAGAGTCTCGTTTTTGGTTTGAAATGTTAGGAAATGCAGTAAAAAGCAGAAAAACAAAAAACAAATTATCGAATCAATTATTTTTATTACGCGAATCGCGAATGTCTTTTCACCGATCAGTTCGGCTTTTGTTGGAAATAAAGCCAAAAACAAAACATAACAAAACATAACAAAAAGTCTGAATCAAAAGTAAGAGAAATAGTCTTTTCAATTGAATTGCACTCACACTCGGAGTAAGGGCTCATAAATAGTGATTAACTAAATGAGAAAATTTTGAGATAAAATTTTTAGTTCTAATATTGAGACGCAGATCTCCGCCATCTGTGTCTCGACTCGCGAAGAGCGTCACTCCGCGAGTCAGAGTCACCGCAAGTCATCCACAATGACGAGCATCCGTTCAATGCCGTCGTCACTGCACACGAGTCATCGCACACACACATCAGCATTGACTCTCAATGCCATTTGAGCCCAGATCTGAGCCCAGATATTGAGCCCAGATTTAGTCAATGTAAACTCTCCAATCACATGTAACTTTGACTCTCACATAGAGTATATAAGACTCTGCATTTTCTATCACAACTTCATTCGAAATGTAACGCTAA